>MCJB01052107.1:0-25014 GCA_002018475.1 Nicotiana obtusifolia | reverse complement strand
GTTACAGTGTAATTCATCTGCGCCCCATTAAGTGTCTTGCTAGCATAGTATATTGGGTGAAGAACCTTATTGTGTCTTTGTCCGAGCATAACTCCAATATCTACACCGCTAGCATCACACATAAGCTCAAAGGGAAGCGACCAATCAGGTGTGACAATAATAGGTGTCGTGGTGAGCTTTGTTTTCAGTTCCTCAAAAGCTGCGAGGCATTTTTCATCAAAGACGAACTTGGCATCCTTCTCTAGGAGTTTACACATTGGGTATGCAATCTTTCAGAAGTCCTTAATGAACCGCCTGTAGAATCCAGCATGCCCCAAAAAGCTACGGACACCTTTTACGGATGTGGGTGGAGGGAGTTTGGAGATGATCTCAATTTTGGCTTTATCCACCTCTATGCCACGCCTGGAGATTTTATGTCCCAGCACAATACCTTCATCCACCATGAAGTGGCATTTCTCCCAGTTTAGGACAAGGTTTTTATCTTCGCATCGCTTTAGCACTTGTTTCAAATTTTTCAGGCAGTGCTCAAAAGTTTCCCCGACTACCGAGAAATCATCCATGAAGACCTCAAGGAAATCCTCTACCATATTAGAAAAGATAGACATCATACACCTCTGGAAGGTGGCTGAAGCATTGCATAAGCCGAATGGCATTCGACTGAAAGCGAATGTCCCATATGGGCATGTGAACGTTGTCTTCTCCTTGTCCTCCAAAGCTATATTGATCTGATTATACCCGGAGTATCCGTCGAGGAAGCAATAAAAGGACTTTCCGGCTAGCCGATCAAGCATTTGATCAATAAAAGGCATAGGGAAGTGGTCCTTGCATGTGGCACTATTGAGCTTTCTATAATCTATGCATACCTACCATCCGGTTACTGTCCTTGTTGGAATCAGCTCGTTCATTTCATTCATTACCACAGTCATGCCTCACTTCTTTGGCACGCATTGCACCAGGCTCACCCATGAACTATCGACAATTGGGTAGACTACCCCAGCATCCAGCCATTTGATTATCTCTTTCTTCACAACTTCCTGCATTGATGGATTCAACTGTCGCTGGTGCTCCACACTCGGTTTTGTCCCATTTTCTAGTTGAATCTTGTGCTCACAAATTCTAGCAAGGATTCCCTGAATGTCCGCAATTGTCCAACCGATGGCTTGTCTGTGTTCTTTCAAAACTTGCAGCAACTGCTCTACCTGCACATCATTCAACAACGAAGAAAAAATTACTAGTAAAGTATTATTCAAGCCAAGAAATTTATACCTCAAATGCGACGGAAGTGGTTTGAGCTCTAATTGAGGTGGTTCGATAATGGACGGCTTTGCAGGAGGTGTAGCTCTATTCTCCAAATCCAGGGACAGTTTTGGGGGAGTATATGAGTACGAGCCACGTCCTTCTAGTGCATTCACCGACTCCATAAAGCCTTCCATATCATTACCATCGAAATTCACTAATATCGCTGCCAGTGCTTCACCTAAGCATTGCTCTTACATCTTCATCTCAACAGCCTCATCAACTTCATCAACAATACCGATTAATGAAATGTTCTCGTACTCGGTTGGTAATTTCATACCCTTACTAGCTTGGAAAGTAACTTCTTCGTTGTTCACTCGGAACTTGATTTCATTATGCTCCGAATCCATAAGTGCTCTTTCAGTAGCTAAAAATGGTCTCCCCAATATAATAGGGATTTCCTTGTCCACAGCACAATCAAGGATCACAAAATCAGCTGGAATATGAAAATTTTCAACTTTCACAATCACATCATCTACAATACCGACTGGTCTTTTGATTGAACGGTCAGCCATCTGCAACCTCATGCTCGTCGGCCTTGGAATCCCTAGTCCAGCTTGTTTGTAGATGGCAAGTGGCATCAGATTGATGCTGGCCCTATTGTCACACAGTGCCTTTGCGAAGTCGCGCATTCTAATAGTGCACGGAATAGTAAATGCTCCCGGGTCCTCTTTCTTCTGGATTAGATTTGTAGCAATGATGGAGCTAACCCGGTGAGTCATATTCACCACCTTATTCTTGGTGGTTCTCTTCTTTGTGATCAGATCCTTTAGATACTTGGCAAACCCCGGCATTTCTTGGGAAGCCTCCAAGAATGGTATATTCACCGATAACTGCTTGAGAATGTCATAGAACTTCTCAAACTTGCTGTCGTCAACTCTTCTCGCAAGTCTCTGAGGGAAAGGAGGAGGGGGTCTAGGAATTGGCGGAAGAATGTTTGATGTTTCTTCTGCCTTGTCCTTTATCCCTTCTTGGGTCTCATCTCGATTTTGCACAACTTCTGGATTTTTGTTTACTTCAGCAACATTAGGTTTTTCAACTTCAACCCCTTTTTGAATTTCTTCCACATCAACTGCTTGCTCATCTCTTCCTTGCAATGTCTTACCACTCCTGGTAGTGATAGCCATAATATGGGAAGTTGGGCCACTTCCACTCCCCTTTGGATTTGCAATCGTATCACTAGAAAGTGTTCCCTTCTGCTGTGGATATTGCTCATGAGAAAGATCTCTCATTTGCAATTCTAGCTTTTGAATCCCTGCAGTTTGAGAGCCTACCAATTCAGTCATGTTCTTCATGGAATTATCAGACTTTTCTTGGTTTTGTAACATTCTTTCAATCATGCTCTCTAATTTAGACTCACTAGAGGATCACTGATTCGAATACTGACCCTTTGGAGGAACATAAGGGTTGGAACTTCAATTTGAAAAATTATTATTGCTGTTCCAGTTTCCTTTGTTAGAGCCACTTTGGTCATTCCGCCATTGATGGTGACCTTGCCCTTGCGGGTTTGGTCTCTATTGATTCTGCGAGCCTTGACCTTCGTAGTTCTGCCTTTGATACCCACCTTGAGAATTATTAACATAATTTGCCTCTTCATAATCATCACTTTGCATCGGCTGCACATTCTCAACCACATTGACTTTCTTCTTCTGGTTTTCCGTGAAAAGCTTTGTCAACACATTGACATTTGTAGCAAGTTCTACAATTACTTGGTCTCGTTCTTGATTTTCCTTGATCAAGTTATTCATAGAAGGAGACCCAATTGTAATACCACTTGTTGTATCCTCATAATGCCAAGCTTGATTGTGTTTTGCCATTTTATCCAAGATCTGAGTTACTCTAGCGAAGGTTTTATCCATGAAAGATCCAGCAGCAGCATTCTTCGCTATTGATTGGTTCATAGGGTCCAAACCCATGTAGAATTTTTCCAGCACGATGGAGTCGTGAAAGCCATGGTTTGGAGACCTCACCAAATACAATTTGAAGCGATCCCACGCTTCATGTAATTGTTCACTAGGTAGTTGCTTAAAGAAGAATATCTTGTTTCTGAGCTCAGATTTCTTGGTTTGTGGAAACCACTTTGACAAGAATGCCCGGACAAGTTCAGGCCATGAACGGATGGAATTCGGAGGAAGATTTTGAAGCCATTTCCTCGCATCTCCAGCTAACGAATACTTAAAGCATCTCAGCCTTAATGCATCGTCAGAGACATGGTTTTGCTTGTGCATCACACAAACACCCAAGAAATTCCTGAGGTGCTGCGTTGGATCGTCATCAGTGGAGTTTCTGAAGAATCCTTCCGCTTTCAGCATCAGAATTAGTCCATGTTCCACCTTGAACGTAGCAGCACCTATAGCCGGAGGTACTATAGCATTTGTATCCTCTATATATTCTTCAATATCTGCAAAAGGATTTTCTTCCTGCTCTACCTCCACATCATCTTCATGGTCCGACATATCTTCCTGTCTACAACAACCAAAACAAACAGCGTGTAATCAAGTGGAATTAGACGTATAGTAAAGTATATACTAATTAGAAATTTCAAGACCGTATTCCCCGGCAACGATGCCAAAATTTGATTCGCTCAAATTACACCTTAATAATAGTGTAAGCGATCGAAGTCAAATATAGTAACCCAACAAGGTTGGGGTCGAATCCCACAGGGAATAGGTGTGAAACTATTGTCTAATTAATGTAATACATGACTAAGTCGTAATTCTATCAAGTACGTCAAATAGAATAAAGAAGTGTTGAATATATAAGTAAACGAAAACTGAAAACTAATTTTTATAGTGTGAATGTTAAAAATATGTATGTAAGAGACCAAGGTTGTGTCCCCCTTAATGTAGTAGAATGTTCTTGATATTAATATTGAATTCCTTTCTTGATATGCAATTGATGTTTAATTTACTACCCAATATTTCCCAATAATTGGATAATGTATCCTCTCTACGATTCTCCTGAATACAAAAGAGTCGATCTTAAGAACAACCATTTAAGAGCCAAATTAAAACCTACTTATTCCTAAGCGATTTAGTTAAACAAGGTTTAAAGCCTTGAGTTTTGGTTATTTATCTCTACCAAACTCTATCTCACTTTTCCAAGATAAGATAGAGCTAATTGGCGTTAGTTAATGATTGCAACCACTAACGAATAATTGAAGAACAAGAAATAAATAAATATCAAGCTTCCTTTGAAATCGGATTCAATATCAAAATCTCAACAGCATTCTACCCATCTAGGGTTCACAACCTCAGCGTTTGAATTTAGCTACACATGCTGATAATTAAAGAAGAATGAAGAGTAATTGATATCATCTTACAAAAATAGAAGGTGTTTGATTCCTAAAAGCTTCTAAGAATTCAAAATAGTCAATTGCCGTACTTTGTACTCTAAGTTCTCACAAGACTCTCTTCACAAAACCCTATAAAACCTATTTATAGAGGCCTAAAACCCGAGGCGAATTTCGGTCTGATTTGCCCCTATGGTAAAAAGGCGGACCGCATTTCTGTCGTAGAACAGAAATGTGGACCTCAAATCATCATCGTCCGTCGCAAACTCCACCAGAAAATTTTGCTCCCATCGCATTTTGTTTCGCGGTTTGCATGTTGATTATGCGATCGCGATATGCGCGCATTCTCCACTCTAATTTTCACCCAAAACTCTATTTGTGTTTGCGATTGCACCTGGATATTTCGTGGTTTGCATTCCTGTTTTGCAGTGAGAATTGCGACCGCATTCTCGACATGAAGATTGGCCTAGAGTTCTGTCCTGAAATGCGATCTGCCTGTGGAATATGCGGTTCGCATTTTCAGTTTGCGACCGCATACTTATACTCGCGATGCTTTTAACTTCTTTTCTTGGCTTCAACTAACTTTTTGAACTCTTTTCTGTCCTTCTGGGTCCTTACACTCATTATGCTGCAAATACACTAAAATTACATAAGTATCATGAGAATTAGAAAGTAAAACAAGTTAAACTTTAAGCAAATAGTATCAAAATGTGCCGAAATTACCCGGCACATCAACAATATCTGGCACAACTGTTTGAAGAACATAGAGACAACAAGATAAAAGAGATACGGGGCTGTGGATGCCAACAACTACCTCGTAGTCTCTGAATCACCGCCCGGACGGGAGGAGGCAGCACTCCGGAGCGGAACCAACAACGCGTGAATCTGCACACATGGTGCAGGGAGTAATGTCAGTGCTCCGACTCAGTGAGTAATAAATATAAATAATGACTGAAAGTAAGAAAGCACGTAAAGCACAAGTCATTCTATAATGAAGCATTTAAAACATCATTTGAAAACGGTAAATCAGTGAGAAATCAAGTAAAATCTCCTTTCAACAGGTAAAACATGTAATTTTTCAGGTAAATAATGTGACGTAAAACATCGCCCCTCGGGCTCAGTATCAATAAATTCGCCCCTCGGGCAATATCATAGAACAGTACCAGCCCCTCGGGCTCAAATCTCAGAACAATATCAGCCCCTCGGGCTCTAATCTCAGAACAATATCAGCCCCTCGGGCTATCACATGGAACAGTATCAGCCCCTCGGGTTATCACATAGTACAATATCAATCCCTCGGGCTATATTTCATATCACAATAGGTACCCGTACTCACTAGGGGTGTACAGACTCCGAGAGGGGCCCCTTGCGGCCCAAGCGCAATATCAAGCCACCTTGTGGCATAAATCTAGGCCCTTGGCCTCATATCAATCAAGCCACCTTGTGGCGTATATAAAGTATCTTAGGCCCTCGGCCTCATATTAGTCACAAGCCACCTCGTGGCATATAAAGTATCTCCGGCCCTCGGCCTCATATCACTCAGTAAATCCTCACATCTGGCCCTCGGCCGCACTCAGTCAAAAAATCATCACAAGCCCCTCGGGCATAGTAAAACAGTAGTTCTCAGCCCAAAAACATCATTAAAATATTATTTAAATCTCAAAAATGAGTAAAAGTGGCTGAGTTGTAAAACGGTGGAAAACAGCATGACTGAGTTCAAGTAATAAGTCAAAATAGTGAGGAAACAGTGATAAAAATCCCTGAAGGGTTCAAATAATTGGCAAGAAGTCCAAATATGGAAATCAGCCCAAATCATGATGATAACAAATAAGTTTCAGTCAAATATGCGGTAAAATCATCAATCGGGACGGACCAAGTCACAATCCCCAGTAGTAAACGACCCCACGCTCATCGTCGAGCGTGTGTCTCACCTCAATATAGCACTACGATGTACAATCCGGGGTTTCAAACCCTCAGAACATCATTTACAATCACTACTCACCTCGAACCGGCTAAATCCCTAGCCCGCAACGTCTTTGCCCCTCGAATTGGCCTCCACGAGCGTCGAATCTACCCAAAATCAGAATGAATACGTCACAATATGCTGAGGGGACAAAGCCCAAGAGGGACAATCGAAAAATACCAAGAAATTCCAAAATTAGAAAAACCCGAGCCCTGGGCCCACTTCTCGAAGCTTAGAAATTTTCACATCAACGGGTTCCTTATCTCCCAACGAGTTCAATCATACAAAAATTATCAAATTCCGACATCTATTCGACCTCCAAATCTTAAATCTAAACTTAAGGATTTTTCACAATTTCTTAAGTCACCAATTAAATACTAAAAATAGCGATATACTGGGGTAATTTGACCAAAGTTGAGTTAAGAACACTTACCCCGATGTTTTCCTTGAAAATCTCCCGAAAGTCGCCTCAAAATTTGCTTCAATCCGAGTTCTATAGCTCCAAATATGTAAAAATGGCCGAAACCCCTATTGTAAGAATCTGTCCAAGCAAGTCTCATTTGGACATATTTTCGAGGCTGATTTTGCTGTGATTTAGGGCGTTTTGGAGATGTTTCTTAGATGGTAACGACTGTGGGTTTTACATAAACAATGATTACTGGTTTCCATTTATAGTGGGTAAAAAAATCGGGACAAAATACCCCTTTTCGGTCAGGTTTGCGACTGTATTTCTGTCGCATAACAGACATGCGGTCCGCACTTTGACATGGCCATCGCAGATTGTAACACTAGCCTCCATTGCATTTGAGATATGCGGTCCGCATTTTTGGAAATGCGATTGCATATGTGACCGCATTTCTGACGTTGATTTTTGCTCAGAAATCTGTCTCGATCTGCGATCTTAGTGTGTGCGATATGCGGCTCGCATTGTAGAAATGCGACCGCATATGAGACCGCATTTCTGACGTTGATCTTTGCCCAGAAATTTGTCTTGGTCTGCGGTTCTCAGCGTGAGATATGCGGTCCGCATTGTAGAAATGCGACAGCATATGATACCGTATTTCTGACATTGATCTTTGAATTTGATCCTGAATCGTCCGAAATCCAAACTCAACCACACAAACAAGTTATAATACGCATTACAAAGCTACTCGAGATCTTAAGTCGCTGAACGAGGCATAAATTCTTAAAACAGCAAATCGGGTCGTTACAGCGTCATAGATTAATTGGCGCATTTGGTACTCATATCCATCCTTAGCTTTGAGATAGTAAGTGCTTTTCGATGTAATCTGGATAAAATCTTCCCACCATGTTAATCTAATTAGAACATGCTTATCTGGAAAGAAGCCTATGTTGCATTCACCTTTGATTCTGCACAGTACTGGGATGATTCTTCTCAGTTCTTGGATGTCTGGCCAACCATATGAGAACTTGCCTAGAACAGCGTACTGTAGCCCTTCAATTAAGTTTATGCGGTTCACTTCTGCTTCTGTGAATTTGATGATAGGTTGTCCATGCAAGAAAGCTGCTTTCTTGAACGGAATTGGTGCGATTGACTTCTGCTCGAACTAGGGTTTTTGTTTCCTAGTGTTTTTCCTTTTCCTAAGGTTGGACTTATTGTCCAAAGTAGTTTAGGACATTATTTCCTTGTTTTCTTAGGCTCTATTTCTTGACCCCTTACCTATATAAAGGGGTGTCTTCTTTGTTTTTAGATAGAGATTATGATAGATTATTATTCGGGTGTGCGTCACAGGGACTTGGAGTTCAAAGAGGATGATCGGGTGTTCTTGAAGGTTTCTCCCATGAAGGGTGTAATGCGATTTGGGAAGAAAGCAAAATTGAGTCCCAGGTATATCGGGCCTTACAGAATCATTCAGAGGATTGGTCAGGTGACTTACCGACTCGAGCTACCACCGGAGATGTCGTTGGTGCGCCCGGTGTATCTTGTATCTATGTTGAAGAAGGTAGTTGGAGACCCGACTCTCTTGTTCTGGCAGAGTCTATTGAGGTTAATGAAGAATTGGCATATGAGGAGATTCCGATTGCCATTCTTGATAGGCAGGTTTGAAAGTTGAGGAATAAATAGACTGCCTCCATGAAAGTGTTATGGCAAATTCAACATATGGAAGAGGCCATCTGGAATGCCAAGGAATAGATGAGGAAGAAATACCCTCATTTGTTTGCATAACTAGGTAGCTGTGTTTTGAAAGAATGATTAAGATCTTACCTTCTATAAATTATGCTCAACTTGTACAGTTTATGTTAAGGATGCTTCTTTTTGGTAATATAAAGCTTATGATGTTATGGTCGATGTTGATTTCGTGATTTTGGTACATCGTTGTGTTATGGTTATGTGGTTAGGGCTGGTTTCTACGAATCTCTAACAGGTGTATAGGACCAATTACAAGGGATACACTGCTGAAATTTTTGGAAATTTTGGGAGTTTGTCGAAATTTGGGGGCTTGAGATGTGTGAAAGAAGAGATGAGTTAGGTTGGTGCGTTAGGTGAACTCTACTCCTCATTTGAGGACGAATGATCCTAAGCGGGGAGGATGTAAGGCCCCATAAAAATTTTACCTAGAAACCGGGATTTCATGGTGCCAAGGTAGACTTATGTGTTCGAAGGTTGTAGATAATCTTCGTGGCCATCTTGCGAGCCACGGTACGGACATTTTGGGTTGTGCAATGCGTTGCAGGACATGGTATTTCTGCGATCCATTATGGGACCACAGAACCACTTTGTGGACCTTAGATCTACCGTAGAGTGCAACAGAAACAAAGCCAATTTTTGGAGGTCATTTTGCTGTCCATTATGTGACCATATAATCATTTTAAGGGCCACACTTCCATCGCAGATTCAACATGAGTAATCCGGAGGGTAATTCTGCGGTCCTTTTAGCGGCTGCATAACTGGTCTGCTGACCACAGACCTAACTTTACCAGCCTAGTTTTGGAGAAAGAATTCGCGGTCCCTTATGCGAACCGCATACCTGTTCTATGGTACACTCTGTGACCGTAGAGTTGAGTTCGGAGGGTCCATTTTCTATTTTTATAACCCGACCCAATTTTAATAAATGACATAAGTGGGTCATTTGGGAGCTAAAATTCTGGCGTTCTTAGAGAGGGGAAGAGACTAGAGAGGGGAGGAAGAAGCTCCAACCACTCTACTCTAACGATCTTGCCCAAGCTTGAAGAGTCAAGGAAGCCACTTGCAAAGCCATTGCCTATACAGGTAAGTTCTTGTTCAAAATCTTCCATGTAAGTTGTTTTGGGCCTAACTAGGCCAGGGAGTAGAAGATATGGCATGCATGTATCAATAGAGGGGTCTTCGAGGTTGTTGAACTACCCGGGATTAATTGTTGATTGATTTTCGTTGTATGGTGAAGGAAGACTCCACAGGAGAACCTTGTTGTCAAATCACACACCTATTGTTTGAAGAAATGCTTAAATGAGTTGAACCCATGATTCTCTTCCTAATCATGGTTCAACTTTGTCATGTCTCTAATAGATTGAAGTCACTAGGATTTTCAGTATGTTGTAGTAGTTTAAGGAAAGCTTAAGTATATATGTTGGCTAAACTTCTCTTGTAGAGTCAAATTCCATGATTTTTTCGTAAGTTTCAAGTATGATTGGCCCGAGTTCCTATTTCCCATGTTCCGAGTCATTCCTAGTAAATTCAATTATTCCAAATAAGCTTGTGTCAAAAGATATATACTTAAAATGTGTTCCAATTGTCCCTATCATATTATGTTATCCTTCAAGAATGTATTCAAGTATGATCAATGTATCAAACTGTAATGATTCAAATTCATGTTTCACTTTGCAAGTTTATTATGCCTAATTTTTGAAGAAAAACTCAATGTGATTAAGACTCATATTGCTCATGTACATACTTGAAGTCTTGATTTCAAATGCTCTTATTGTTGATAACCTATGATGATGCTTGAAAGTGAAAGAAGTGAGTATGAGATATAAAATATGGCCATCGTGCCAAGAATAAAAATTACACTTATGGCCAGTAGTGCCAATGAAATGAAAGGATGTGTGGAAGATTATGAAATGAGATTTAACTCCTTTTTATAATAAATATTTTGGGATTATCGTTTAGTCACTGAGGAAGGGTAGGTTGAAATAACCTAACCCCGAAACTACACGTGTCGGTGCAGGAGTGACTGAGGGGTAAACCCCAGTACTGATGTGTTGAGATTATTCTCCTTAATTGGGATGAGATTGATGTGTTGAGATTATTTCCCTTCATTTGGATGAGATGATTGCTAGCGGAAGGTGATGTCGACCCATACAGCATTATGGTGAGACGGCTTAGCCGATCGGATCGGGCAGAGATCGAACTCTGAGCTGAGAGCACGGTGTTGTATCGGTACTAAAGATCGGACTCCGTGCAAACGTGATGCTTTAATATTGTTTGAGGCTCTCATTGATTTCATGTTTCTTTCTCCTGGTACTGTTACTCAATTCATTGAGAGGGTGTTTACTCTTACATACTAGTACTATTCCATATGTACTAACGTCTCTTTTGCTTGGGGCGCTACATCTTTAATTAATGCAGGTGGTTCCACAGCAGGCAGCATCGATTAGTGGTAGCGGTAAACCCTCTTCTCAGCTGACTTGGTGAGCCCCATTTCATATCGGGCTCCTGTGTCTTTTGTTCCTTATGTATAGTGTTTTTAGTATGGTCGAGGCCTTGTTGCCGGCACCATCATATTACTCCTTGTATCAATTAGAGGCTTCGTAGAAATAGTGTGGGTTGTATTTTGATTTGGGTAAGTCAAACCTAAAATGTTGTACTTGTTTTACATGTTTCCACTTCTAAAACTACGAATGTGTAATGTATTTTGGGAATTTATAATGAAGTAACTAATGGTAACAAAATTCGTGTTGTACATGTCATCCTCTTATTGTCTAATTCATGATATTCATCTTCACTTTATTCATGGGTGAGGTCCGGTAGAAGGCATCGAGTAGGTTTTCTTGACTGGGATATCTCGGTTGTGCACCGATCACGTTCCCCAAGGTCGGGGCGCGACATAATTCCCTCAAGTTGTGGACATAGCGTGCAATATTGAGCGCATTCGGGTTAGAGTAGGGAGGCTTGGCAGTTTTAGTGGTACCTTTTCTAGAGGTAGGAATCATTCTGGGAGAGGCCATCCTAGCAGGCCAGTAAGTTTAGCTTATCATCCTGCTCATGGTGCTCCAGTTCAGTCTTCATTCAGTGCAATACCACCATAAAGTTCCTACCATACACCTTCACCCCAAGGTTCTTCCAGTGGGTACTCAGGTTATTAGACACAGCCTCAGATTCAACAGCCATTCATAAGCTCGAGGTTGTTTTGGGTATTGAGAGGTAGGACATACTAAGAGGGATTGCCCTAGACGTGGTAGAGGCGTAGCACAACAGGGTTCTCAGGAAGTGACTTCAGTTTTAGTTGTTACACTACTAGCCCCACTAGCAAGAGAGCGAGCTCAAGCACTCAAGGGACGTCCTAGAGGCGGAGGTCAGTCGGGTGGAGGTTAAGCCTGCTGTTATGCAATTTCGGGTAGGCCCGAGGTAGGGGCTTCTAATGTAGTTATTACAGGTATTTTTCAATTTGTCATAGAAATGCATCAGTTCTATTTTATCCTAGTCGTATATATTCCCATGTGTCATCGTACATTGTATCGTATTTGGATTTGACCTGTAGTCCTCTTGATATTCATGTTAGTGTATCTACACTTGTTGGCGACTCAATTGTGGTGGATTAGGTGTATCATTCTTGCTTGGTTGGCCTTGGGGGCTATGATACTAGTGTTGATCTCTTGTTGCTTAGTGTGGTGGATTTTGATGTGATTTTAGGTATGGATTGGTTATGTCCATACCATGGTATTCTTGATTGTCATGCTAGGAACGTGATGTTGGCTATGCCGGGGTTGCCAAGGTTTGAATGGGAAGGTTCTCCTAGGTATACTTCTAGTACAGTGCTTTCATTTCTGAAGGGTTAGTAGATGGTTGAGTAGGGTTGATTGGCATACTTGGCCTTTGTAAGGGATGTTAGCACTAATACTCACGTCATTAAGTCAGTTCTGGTAGTAAGGTAGTTTCTAGATGTGTTTCCAGCAGACCTATCGGGCATGCCACGCAATAGGGATATTGATTTTGGTATTAACTTGATGTCAGTCACTCAACCCATATCTATTCCACTGTATTGCAAGGCTCCAGCAGAGTTCAAGGAATTGAAAGAATGCTGCAAGAGTTGCTAGATAAGTGTTTCATCAGGCCTACTGTATCACCATAGGGTGCGCCAGTTTTGTTTGTTAAGAAGAAGAATGGGTCCAAGAGGATGTGTATTGACTAAAAGAATTTAAACAAGGTTGTCATCAAGAAAAAGTATCCATTCCTCGTATTGATGACTTATTTGATCAGCTTCATGGTACTAGGGTGTTCAATATTGAATTAAGATTAGGGTATCATTAGTTAATAGTTAGGGCTTCGAGCATTCCTATGACGACTTTTGCGATTCCTTATGGGCATTATGAGATGTTGGTGATGTATTTTGGTTTGACTAATTCCCCAACAGCCTTATGCATTTGATGAACAGTGTGTTCCAACCTTACTTGCACTCTTTTGTCAATGTGTCATTTATGATATCTTGGCGCATTCTCATAGTGATGAGGAGCATGAGCAGCTTCGGAGGATTGTGCTCCAAATTTTGAGGGAGAAGAAGTTGTATGGTAAGTTCTCCGAGTATGAGCTTTGGCTGGATTTGGTGGCACTCTTGGCCACGTGGTATTTAGTGATGGGATCAAGGTGGATCCGAAGAAGATTCAAGTAATTCAGAGTTGGCCCAGACCTTCTACCGCTACTGAGATAAGGGGTTTCTTAGGCTTGGCTGGGTTAAATCGCTGCTTTGTGGAGAGGTCTTCATCTATTGCAGCCCCATTGACTTAGTTTACCCAGTAGGGCGCTCTGTTCAGGTGGTCAGACGAGTGTGAGGAGACCTTTCAAAAGCTCAAGACGACATTCACTACGGCTCCAGTTTTAGTATTTCCCTCAGGATCGGGGTCATACACGGTCTATTTTAATGCTTTGAGGGTTGGTCGTGGATGTGTATTGATGGAGGACGGTAGGGTGATTGCCTATGCATTATGCCAGCTGAAGCACCATGAGAAGAACTATCAAGTGCATAATTTGCAGTTAGCAACTATTGTACACGTGCTCATGATTTGGAGGCATTACTTATATGGCATGTCTTGTGAGGTAAATGCGGATCACCGGCATCTCCGACATATGTTTAAATGAAAAGATTTGAATTTGAGGCAGCGGAGATGGTTGGGGCTGTTGAAGGATTATGATATCACCGTTCTTGATCATCCGGGGAAGGCCAATGAGGTAGTTGGCGCCTTAAGTAGAAAGGTGGAGGCGTGAGGACTTTGGCATTCGTTCTAGTTGTGGAGAGGCTATGAGCTATGAATGTTTAGGCTTTGGCCAACAGATTCGTGAGGCTAGATATTTCAGAGCCTAGCATGGTTCTTGCTTGTATTGTGTCACAGTCATCTTTCTTTGAGCGCATTAAGACTTGCTAGTATGATGATACCCACTTGTTTGTCCTTTAGGACACAGTACAACGAGGTGGTGCTAAGGCGGTAAGATGGTTTGAGGGAGTTGATACTTGAGGAGGCTCCTAGTTCACGATTTTCTATTCACCCGGGTGCTATGAAGATGTATCTGTCATGACCCTAACTGGAGGGCCATGACTGGCAGCCGGCCATACTTGCCGAGCATTTTATCTAACCTTTCTTATTATCTATAAAGGCCGACGAGCTCAACATAAATGGTAGACACGAATCATGAACAATCAATAATGACAGATAATGGTATGAACATACATAACATGGGCTGACAACGCTGTCATGAAGCTATATATAAGGTACGAGCTGCAACATTGCCAGAACAGGGCCCCGACATTACCGATAATGTCTATAAAAAAAATGCATACCAAGACCTCGACAAGTCTGGAGAAGGGATCTTGCCAATAACCGCTAAACTGGGTAGCTTACTATGGTGGGGGAGCTTTGTCTACCTGTCTAACAGGACTTGCAGCATGACATGCAACATCCACAAATAAACGGGACGTTAGTACGAATAAAGTACTGAGTATGTAACGCAAGAAGCATAAATAAGAATAGTAATATAAAGAGGGATAGAGAATATACAACCTGTAACATCCAAGTGCCTCTGAGGGCTACTGACATGGAATGCATGATACATATATATATATATATATATATACACACATATATATATGTATATATATATGTGTATATATATGTATATATATATATATATATCATCATATCGTACCCGACCTCGAAGAGGACTCGTTAAAAACATACCTGACCATCATAAGGCTCGGTAGAATCGTACCCAGCCACGTGGAGCTCGGTAAAATCCAACAGATCAGTGGTTGCACAATAGGTGCCATACCCGACCGACTATAGCGCGGCACGGTGAGCAAAATAGATGCATATATATAATGCATGCTGGACTTATGGGATCATGTACGTTATTAGAGCTGATTCGTCATCATGAATCTTATAGGAATTAGGAAATACCAACAACATTTGATACATAAGAGTAAGAGGATCAACATCAACATCAACCTTTCCATAAGAAGGGAAACAATGTGAGTACTGCTAGCTTATAAGAGTGGAGTGTCTTTGGAAGCTCATTCGTTACATTATGTACAACCGGAGTTGTGCAAAAGAAAGAAAGAGATAGCCTGACATACCTTGTATATGCTGCCCAACCTCAAGCTATGGAAATCTCACGGTTCCTTAGCCAATAAGAGAAATGATACTATCATTATTGTTTAAGCGTCATAACTAGTATATATCAACCGCAACCTATTTTACGATGAAATGGACAGTACCTCCCCTATTTATATGACTTTCCACAAGTTACAACAATCACCAAACAGCCCAAACAACATCAACAATAGCAAAAACAACAATACAATCCAATATGAGCTTCTCTGATTATCTTAACAATCATATTGATCGAAAAGCTCATTTATACTAATAAAAACATATAAATTGAATCCAACCCTTTTTTGATAAATTATTTTACAACCTTCAGAACACCATACTTAAGTGTACTATATGATTCCTAGTTCAAAACATCCACAAATTGTCTTCCAAAACAACCCCATATGCCTAGCACCTTAACTTTTATCATCAATCATTTGCTTTTCATGTTTTCTTCTTCTTTCAACTTAATTAACACCTAGAAAAGCTTAACAATATCAGCCACAACATTATCAAATTATTTCTCATAATGTCCATCCAACACAAAGCATATATTTAGCCACAAAACAATCCAACTAAAATAATAACCATATCCCACGTTCTTTCAAGTACTATCTTATGGTTTCTCACTCAAACAACACAACCAACACAAGATTAACCTTAGGCACAATAAAGAAGATGCTATACATACCTTGGGTAGCAGCTACAACTCGAAACCCCATTTCAACATAACCCACAATAGCCCTCAATCACACCACAACATCATAGAAGCATTCTCTTGTAGTCTTTAAAATCTTTGATGATGATTTGAGTTGATTTCCCCTGCGTTTGGTTCTTGGATCTTGGAGATATGTTATATATGGTAGTAAGAGCTTTTTGGACGAATTTTGGGTGAGAAATGACCCGAAATGAGGCTGAAACATCTTTTAAAAGAAGTAAGGTCGGTGGCCATGTCAAGTGGGTCCCAACAGGAGCTGCTTGTGCAGTCTCGTGAAAACATGGGTATCTCTCTAATCCGGTGTCGTATCGACAAACGGTTTGATATTTTGGAAACTAGACTCGTAAATAGTCAATTTGGTGGGTAGATCCTGTAATTCCAAGTAAATTAGGAGAAAAGCTTTGTAAAATTTGACCTAAAATTTAAGTAAAATTATGAACGTAAGTTGCAACAACCTTTGTCGACTTTTGTTTCATAAATCGTTTGAATTCAAGACTTATGATACATATATTATATGATTCAAATACCTTAAAACACGACCTCCTTATCTTATTAAGTACCTCCAATTTTACCCGAAAATACGGGTTACAACATCCTTGATTCGTTTAACTTCTAATACTTGTTAACCACTCTTATACACTCTTCTATCATTTAAGACCAATAGGATTAACTTCTTATCATCTCAAAGATAATTGTTTCTCGGATTTATGTCGACTAGCTTACACCTTGATCTAATGTACGCAAATATGGGTTGTAACACCCTCCTCCCTTAGGAACATTCCCTCAAACGTGTGATCTACACCTCCTCTCATACAATGCCTCATAGAATACTAGCGAATTCTATGGGTGGCAGATGGTCATCCCAGTTGCCCTTGGAATCTAGAACACATACTAGTAGCATATCTTCGAGTGTCCGGATAGTACGTTCAGCCTGTCCGTCAGTCTGTGGATGGAATGCGGTGCTGAGATTCACTTATTTGCCTAAACCCTTCTGAAACGACCTCCAAAAGTAAGCCGTAAATTGAGCTCTTCGGTCTGACATAATAGATACTGGCACACCATGAAGCCTAACAATCTCCTTGATATATAGCCTTGCATAACCTTCATCTGTGTAAGTTGTCTTAACTGGTAAAAAATGGGTAGGTTTCATAAGTCAATCAACTATCACCCAGATGGAGTCAAACTTATGATAAAAGCGAGGTAATCCAATAATGAAGTCCATATTGATCACCTCCCATTTCTAGGTCGGAATCTCTATATTTTGAGTCAACCCATCGGGTTTCTGATGCTTGTTCTTTACTTGTTGACAATTAGGACACAAGGCTACAAATTGTGCAATAGCCTTATTCATGTTGTCCCACCAATATAGATATTTAACGTCATGGTACATCTTTGTCGAGACGGAATTGATGGAATATCAGAACCAATGAATCTCAATCATCATCTTCTCTCACAGCCCAGCCATATTAGGCACACATATCGGCCCTGATATCTTAATGACCCATCTTCTCTGATCTCGAAAGCCATAATCTTATGTTGCTGGACTTATTTTCAAGAAGCGCAAGAAGTCCAAGAAGCTCAAGATTGATTTCAAGAAGCCAAGATTCTTTCCTCCTTGAAATAGGATTTATTATGTCTTTACAAGAAAGGATTTCTTGTTTCCTTTTCTTGGTAGTTTTAGACTGGTCTTCCTTTTAGAATAAAGATTTTTCTTTTAGAAGGATTCTAGTATCTTTTCCTTGTAGAGTAAGGATTTTTTTTTAATCATTATATATTTTATTTCCTTATTAGAATAGAAATTGTAGTGATCAAAGAAAAAACCATAGGCCGAAATAAAGAGTTTTCATGCCTTATAGGGTAAGAAATTCACGTTTCCGAAGTTTTACCGTAATTTGCAATAGAGTGGTTTTCTCTATTTTATCTTCTTTATACTTGTTTTTTGTTCCAAGCAAGGTGGTGATAGTCTTTATCTTTTTCTCAATTATGTGTGGTGTTTCTTTATAACGTTAATTAATTCCAAGTGATGACTTTAGGAATTTTTTTTAGTTTTTAATCATTCAAGAACACGTTTCTTGATCTGAATTCGTTCGTTTGATACCCTAGAATGAGAACTTTCATTGAACCGTCACAGCATCAATATTTACTTACTTTGAGTGAATAAATAGCCTTTCTTGTAGTTCAGTTATTATTCACCTCGTTTTTGAATATTCAGATTTCGTATCCTAAAACTTGAGAGACGTTATTTCTTGAAATTGGCCCGCAAAACCACGTTTTTGTTTCATGATGTTGATCCTGGTCGGTTGATTCTTTGTTAACTCGAAGAATCATATTAATTTGGTATCAGAGCTATAACTCACAGGCCTACGTTGACGAATTTATCATGCCTAAAATTCAACTAAGAGGAGGATTCTTGGTTAACGAAGATGACGAAACGAGGCAACATGAATCTCTTTTCCACACTAGATGTACCTCCTATGGAAAAGTTTGTTCCTTGATCATTGATCGTGGAAGTCACATAAATATCGTTTCTAAAGAGGTGGTGAAAAAACTTGGCTTGTCTACCAAACGTCATACATATCCTTACAGCATCGAAGTTGAAGATGACGATAATTTAGAGGTAACTCATCAATGCCTAGTATCTTTTTCTATTGGTAAGATCTATAAAGACAAGATTTGGTGTGACATAGTGAATATGGATTCTTGTCACTTATTACTCAGAAGACCATGGGTGTATGATTGGTGTGCTAAATAAAATGATGACCTTAATACTTATTCCTTTACAGAGGATGGATGTAAGATTATTTTAGTACCATTGAATTCAAAAGAAATTGCTAAAATCTGAAGTTCAATGATGATTCTTCTCCGACCAAATTACAAATAATTAGTCCAATCAATGGAGAAATGTCTTTGAATGTTTGTATTACTATGGAAGAGCACAAGGAGGAGGAGGAGCATGTACTAGATCCACAAGTTGAGATTTACATCTGAAGTTTGATGATGATCCGTTGGAGCATCCCATATGTGAGCTTAACTATCCAACAAATAGAGATGCTCAACATAATATTAATTAGATTGTTGATTCTATCCTTCCAAACGAGGCAACATACTGCATTAATTCAGAAGCGTATGAAAATTTTTCAAACACAAAAGGAAGAGTTGCTTAAAAAGGAGTCCATAATGGAGGTTTGATTTCATATTTTGTTCCAGCTTTTTTCTTGCCCTCAAAGAACGAAAATTTGCAAGAATATTGTATTGGGTCGGGTGCAGTCGAGTAAGGTTGAGACCGGATTTAATTTGAGACCGGTCCACCCCGGTTCGTAATCAACAGGTCGGGCATTTAGGCCGGGACAGCCGAAATGGGACGACCGATGTGGTCGACCATGGGATGCCCCCGTAACAAAGGATCGGCTTCGGACCGTATATCTCGCCAATCCCGAATATCTCGCCAGGAGCAATTTCCTCAACTGTTATAGCCGTTGTGCTATCATCTTGGGATTTTCAATCCCGTAATTAATGGAATTTGCCTTGTAATCAGTCTTTTACTTTATTAGGACTCTTTCATTTACCTATAAGAAGGGCATTGACCCCCCATTGTAAAAGCACGACACATCTCACAGAGAAAAAAAATATAATTCTACTGTTATTCACAACTATCTCCATTGTCTATAAAAATACTTCCCTATTTCTCATAATTCAGTATCAGCTGTTGGACATTTGTGGTTTGACTGTTCTCTTTTGCTTACTATATTTTAATCTTCTACGTCATATTTTTATATTGTATCAAATTGATTCACGGATCCTTAGCACCACCAACAAATTCAATTGTTATCCAGTTTTAAGGGTAAACAGTTTGGCGCCCACCGTGGGGCTAAGGATATTAGTGAACCTTCGATACGTTTTTCTTTCAAACATAATTTTACACTTGCTCTTTGCAGAATTCTCTGTTTTTCAGGTTGCAGATTAATCATGTCGCAAATCAACAACGAGACCAACAACCAAGTTGAAAACAACACTATGCCCGGGCATGAGGCCCCAGCCGACGTCAATTCTCAAATGGCGCTCGATACTGACCAGGCACCTGGCTCGTCGCACAGTGTCCGGGGGGAGAACCGCTCGGGGATTCAGCAAAGCGGAGAGAGCGAAATAAGTTTCAGGGTAATATTTGACATGCTACAAGCTCAGCAAGCGGCGATAGCCCAGTTGCAAAGCCGCACTCAGAACCCGGACAGAGCAGAGAACGCTCCCCCTCAGGCAGCAACCGAGCAAAATGAACCGGTCGCAGCTCAACCGGATGAGAGCGGTTCGGGGACTAACTCCGGGATCATCAAGATGCTGGAAGAGTTAACTAAGCGGGTTGAGACAGGAGAAAAGAGAATTGAAGCCAACGATAAAAAAGTTGAAACATATAACTCAAGGGTAGACCAAATACCGGGAGCACCTCCGGTATTGAAAGGCATGGATGCCAAAAAGTTCGCACAAAAACCATTCCCGTCCAGCGCCGCTCCGAAGCCGATCCCTAAGAAATTTCGCATGCCCGAAATTCCTAAGTACAGCGGAACTTCGGACCCTAATGAGCATATGACAGCCTATACTTGTGCTATAAAGGGGAACGATCTCGAGGACGACGAAATCGAGTCCGTCCTCTTGAAGAAATTCGGAGAAACTCTATCCAAGGGAGCGATGACATGGTATCATAACTTACCACCAAACTCCATCGACTCTTTCGTTATGTTGGCTGATACATTTGTAAAAGCCCATGCAGGGGCCATTAAGGTTGAGATAAGGAATTCCGACTTATTAAAAGTCAGACAACGTGACAGTGAAACATTAAGGGAGTTCGTATCCCGATTCCAAATGGAGCGGATGGATCTGCCCCCGGTTACAGACGATTGGGCAGTGCAAGCTTTCACCCAAGGGCTGAATACCGGCAGCTCTATAGCATCTAGGCAACTCAAGCAGAGTTTAATCGAATACCCGGCCATCACCTGGGCGGATATCCATAACCGGTATCAATCAAAAATCAGGATAGAGGATGATCAGGTCGGAGTTGCATCAGGTTCCTCTTATACAGTTAAGACCTTGATCGACCTCGAAGAGACAACTTTCGTGAGCCAAGGTCGAACCGAGACAGGCATCGACCATACCCGAAAGATCGACGGAATGGATCGAGGGGACTCAAGGTCCCGAGACAGGAAAACAGGTACGAAGTGAATCAAAGGAACAGAAGGCCGTTGCCAAAGGGCAACTTCGAGAAAACCAATGATCGACAGGAAGCACCCCGGCTGTCCGAGTACAACTTTAACGTCGACTCAGCGACCCTAGTTTCAGCGATTGGCCGTATCAAAGACACCAGATGGCCGAGACCATTGCAAACAGACCCCGCCAAGAGGGATCCTAACCTCGTATGTAAATATCATGGCACTCACGGTCATAGAACGGAAGATTGCCGACAGTTGAGAGAGGAGGTGGCACGGTTGCTCGAGAACGGACATCTTCAGGAGTTTCTTAGTGACCGGGCAAGAAACCATTATGAAAACGGGGACAGGCTGGCAGGTCTAAAGGAGCCGAAACATACTATCAATATGATAATTGGAGGTACGGACGCACCCCAAGTACCGGTATTGAAGCGCACAAAAATTTCCATCACTCGAGAAAAACGAACTCGAGACTATGTACCTGAAGGAACTCTATGCTTCAGCGACAGGGAAATCGAGGGCCTTGCACAACCCCATAACGACGCACTGGTAATATCAATGTTGATACACGATACCCGGGTAAAGCGCGTACTTATCGACCCTGGAAGTTCAGCCAATATAGTCCGGTCTTGGGTCATCGAACAGCTGGGACTAACGAATCAAATCATTTTCGAGGTCCGGATACTCAACAGATTTAATATGGCATCGGAAACAACGAAGGGGGAGATAACATTGATGGTGAACGTCGCCGGTACCACCAGGGCAACAAGATTCTGCGTAATCGAGGGTGATATGAGGTATAATGCCCTGCTCGGAAGGCCCTGGATACATGACATTAGGGCAGTACCATCAACCTTGCACCAGATGTTAAAATTCCCATCGGTCGAAGGAATCACCACCGTTTATGGAGAACAGCATGCGGCGAGGGAGATGTTCGCGGTAGAAGAGATAACATCGAAGTCCATCAATCCCCAACAGAAGGCCAAATAGCAATCACAAAAGCCGCCCTCGACAGATGGGGGCGAGGGATATCAGCCCGATGAAGATAGCTTCGGGGTACCCCGATCCTTCGTTATCCCGGATGAGGCCGACGTAACCAAGTCGACGATCGAGGAATTGGAGCAAATCGCGATTTGCTATGACGCACCCGACCGGAAGGTATACCTGGGCTCGGGTTTGAACTCCGAGCTCAGGACCAAACTACTTTCTTTTCTTTCTGCTAATGAAAGTTCTTTTGCTTGGTCCCATTTGGATATGACAGGCATACCACCGGAGATTGCGACACATAAGCTTAGTGTCGATCCAAAATTCTGGCCGGTCAAGCAGAAAAGGAGGCCTTAGTCCGAAGTCAAGCAGGTCTTCATTCAGGAGGAGGTAACCAAGCTTTTGAATATAGGTTCCATTCGGGAGGTAAAGTATCCCGAATGGTTAGCTAACGTAGTTGTAGTGCCTAAAAAGGGGAACAAGCTTAGAATGTGTATAGATTATAAGGACTTAAATAGAGCCTGCCCTAAAGATTCTTTCCCACTGCCCAACATCGATCGTATGATCGATGCTATTGTTGGCCACGAGACTCTAAGTTTTCTCGACGCCTATTCTGGATATAACCAGATACAAATGGATAAGGAAGATCAAGAAAAAACGTCCTTCATCACTAAATATGGCACTTACTGCTATAATGTGATGCCATTCGGCTTAAGAATGCGGGGGCTACATATAAGCGCCTGGTAAATAAAATGTTCGAAAACCAACTAGGTAAAACCATGGAGGTTTATATTGATGATATGCTAGTTAAGTCCCTGCGAGCAGAGGACCATCTTAGTCATTTGCAGGAAACGTTTGACATTTTGAAGAAATACAATATGAAGCTGAACCCGGAAAAATGCGCGTTCGGGGTAGGCTCCGGGAAATTTCTCGGGTTCATGGTCTCGAACAGAGGAATAGAGATCAACCCGGACAAGATCAAAGCTATCGAAGATATTAAAGTAGTCGACAACGTCAAGGCCGTACAAAAACTCACAGGCCGGATCGCAGCTTTAGGCCGTTTCATATCCCGGTCGCCGGACAGAAGTCACCAGTTCTTCAACTTGCTAAAGAAGAAGAACGAATTTTCATGGGGACCGGAATGCCAACATGCTTTAGAGGAGCTTAAGAGGTACCTTTCTAACCCACCTCTACTACATACGCCGAAAATGGGCGAGCTGTTATACCTTTATCTCGCTGTATCAGAGATAGCGGTGAGCGAAGTTTTAGTTCGTGAAGAACAGGGTACCCAGTTCCCCATATATTATGTTAGTAGAACATTAGGGGAAGCTGAAACCAGGTACCCGCACTTAGAGAAGCTAGCACTAGCCTTGTTAAGTGCTTCCAGGAAATTAAAGCCATATTTCCAAAGTCATCCGATATGCGTAGTGACAACCTACCCACTTAGGAATGTCATGTATAAGCCCGAGCTGTCGGGCCGATTGGCCAAATGGGCCATCGAGATCAGCGAGTACGATATCCAATATCGACCTCGAACCTCAAACCTCGATAAAATCTCAAGTACTAGCTGATTTTATCGCCGACTTCACACCGTCGCTTATTCCCCAAGTCGAAAAAGAACTCGTGACTAAATCGGGGACTCCTTCGGGAGTGTGGACTTTGTTCACAGACGGAGCCTCGAATTCGAAAGGATCGGGTTTAGGTATCGCATTAAAACCTCCGACCGGAGATACTATTAGACAGTCCATCAAAACCATAAAATTGACTAACAATGAGGCAGAGTATGAGGCTATGATTGCAGGTCTGGAACTAGCCAAGAACCTTGGGGCAGAAATAATTGAAGCCAAGTGCGACTCCCTCCTTGTGGTCAACCAAGTAAATAGGACATTCGAAGTCAGGGAAGGCCGTATGCAAAGGTATGTGGATAAGCTCCAAGTCACTTTACACAGATTCAAGGAATGGACCCTGCAACATATTCCCCGGGAACAAAACAGCGAGGCCGACGCTCTCGCAAACCTAGGGTCGACGGTCGATGATGAAGAGATCGACTCCGAAAAAGTCGTATAGTTGATGAGATCGATGGTCGAAGAAGGTCACGCCGAGGTCAACTCGACGAGCTTGACGTGGGATTGGAGGAACAAGTACATAGAATACCTCAGCTCGGGCAAAGTCCCGCACGATCCCAAAGAATCGAGGGCATTGCGTACAAAGGCGGCCCGATTTTGTTTGGCCAGTGATGGAACTCTTTATAGAAGAACCTTTGGAGGACCCTCTTATGTCTCGGCCCCGGGGATAGTACATTCTGAGAGAGATACATGAAGGAGCTTGTGGCAATCATTCGGGCTCCGAATCATTAGTTCGGAAGGTAATCCGGGCTGGCTATTACTGGATCGACATGGAAAAGGACGCAAAGGAATTCGTGCGCAAGTGCGGCAGATGTCAAAGACACGCACCGATCATCCACCAGCCGGCCGAAACTCTGCATTCAGTTATATTGCCGTGGCCGTTTATGAAGTGGGGAATGGATATAGTAGGTCCACTCCCTTGAGCACCGGGTAATGCTCAATTTATCCTCTTTATGACTGACTATTTTTCTAAGTGGGTGGAAGCATAGGCTTACGAGAAGGTCAGAGAAAAAGAGGTGATCGACTTCATATGGGACCACATCATCTGCCGGTTTGGGATGCCTTCCGAGATCGTGTGCGACAATGGAAAGCAATTCGTCGGAAGCAAGATAACTAAATTCTTCGAAGACAATAAAATCAAA
>MCJB01052106.1:0-25032 GCA_002018475.1 Nicotiana obtusifolia | reverse complement strand
AAAAAAAAAAAAAAAAAAAAAAAAACATTGGATTCTTAAGAGGTAAGCATGTGTTTATTAGATTATCACTATGGCAAGATTTCATTAAGATTACGTCAAAAAGCACGTATTATGTTAAAGCGAAGGATGGATATGAATATCAGATGCGACAACTTATTGATGTTGCGAAAATCAAGCCCGGAGAAGAAACACCAATGGCTATTGCATGGATTTCATTCCCACACTTAGTGCCTACATATTTTTTTAAGGAGTGTTTGTTTTCCTTAGCATCAGCTGTTGGTAAGCCGCTGCACCTTGATATGGCAACCATAAATAAAACAACGCCTAGCTGTGCTCGCGTTAAGGTAATGGTCGATCTCTTAGCAGATCTGCCTAAGAAGGTTCGAATGGATATTAAGAATGAGGCCACTGGAGAAGTAAGACTGAATGGGTTAAAATTCAGTATGATTTTATGCCTAAGTATTGCAAACAATGTAAATTGCAAGGACATGACATGATTGAGTGTTGGAAGCTGATCCAGAGTTGCTGAAGACTAACTCTGCTGAGAAATAGGGTGCTAATGGCAGTGCAGTAGAAGGAAGAAAGGAAGGAGAAAGGGAAAGAAACTACACCATTGATGATTTTGTCAAGAGGATAAGTAGTTGGCAATCTAGGTGCACAATGGAAGGAAGTCAGGAATAATCAAATACAAAGTAAAGATAAGCAAATAGGTGATCAAGCCAAAACTGCATTGGAAGTAGTACAAGTTGATAAGGGTGCTCAGCAAGTTCAAACAACCAACAAATTTGTTGTATTGGAGATGGAACAAAGTGATATTAATGAAGATAATTAGTTGGTGTTGGTTGAAGAAATAGCTGGCCAAAAGAGTACACCTGTTCCTATGGTAGCTGTGATGATAAATCCTGCAGCAGATGGTTCTAATCCTAAATCACCCGTGGTTGCAAAGTTGAAGGGCAGGAAAAATGATCAACCAACTGGAACTGGGAAGAATCTATATCCTGCAGCACCAATGAAAAGTCCCAAATCAGTTGGGGTAGACACTGTGAATAATAAACCAAATCAAGTCCATACTGGCAAAGGGAAAGAAACTACAAAGGAATCCACTGCTCAATGGGTGCAGTGAACTTTCAATACAAATGTGGTTGCTATTAATACTTCCTGCCAAGATATACCATCACAGGATACACTTGTGGAAGATGCACTAGCTAGGACAGCAGAAAAAGAGAAATCTGTAAGTATAGGTAGGGTGTTTGAGAAGACACAATGGAGTGGAGGAAGACTATGGGCAGACCAAATAGAGGAGGATTCTGAGAAAGGTGAAATACCAGATGAAATGCAAAGTGAGAATGAGGGAGTTGGTGTGGCAGTAAAAGAGGATGATCAAAGTGTGAATGGTGATGCCAATGTTACAAAGATCACATTTGAGGAAAACAATGACAAAGATGAGGAAGATCAATTTTTTTTGGAAAATATCAATGAGAACCCGAATAGTACTGAAGTAAATAGAGCAGAAACAGTGATCAACAAAGGATTTGATCAAATTGACATTAATCCTGCAGGAACTGTAAAGGATGACATAATTGTTGCGCATTTAAAGGAGAGTGCAAAATCAGCTAATAAGAAGAACCAAGAGCATGGTGAATCTGGAGATATGGTTCCTTTGGAAATAACACAACTGAAAGGTAAGAAGAAGGAGTAGTATGTGATAATAAAACCAAAGAACTCCAGTGTTGTGGTAGCAGTGGGTGATAAACAAGGAGTAGATCATACTAAGGAAACATGCAAGGATTTAGATGAAGAATTGACTGCTCAAGACATGACAGTCCCATGGCTTGTTCGGGAGATTTCAATGTGATATGGGATGAAGAAGAGAAGTTTGGAGGCCTACCAGTATCTTTGAATGAGGTTGATGATTTCAGACACTGCACTAATACTTGCAACCTAACAGATCTTGGATTCAAGGGGAATATTTTCACATGGTGGAATGGCAGAGCAGAGGAAGACTATATCTTCAAGAGGTTAGATTGATGTCTAGCTACTATGGAATTCCAGCAAACTTTCCCAAGGATGGAAGTCACACACCTATCTAAGATTGGATCAAATCACAGTCCTATGTTGTTAAAGTGTGATATGAAGCTATTCCAATTAAGAAGTCTTTTAGATTTCTTAACTTCTGGATTAAACATGATTCATTTAGAGCAGTGGTGAGGGAGAATTCGCATGCTGATTTCAATGCTGATCCTTTTATTCTTTTAAACTATAAACTAAAGAAACTTAAAAAGGCATTGTCTACTTGGAGTAAAGCAACGTATGGGGACATATTTCAAAAGATCGCGAGCTTGGAGGAAGTGGTGTTAGTTCATGAAAAACAGTTTGAAGAAAGGCCAACTCAGCAGAACAGGGAAAGGCTACAAAGGGTGCAAGCACATCTTATTAGATACTTAGCACTGGAAGAAGAGTTTTGGAAACAAAAGTCAGGTATAGCGTGGTTTAGGGATGGGGACAGAAATACTAAGTTTTTTCATGCTCAAGTAAATGGTCGACACAAAAGATTGCAGCTTAGGAGGATACAGAATAGTATTGGAAGTTCGGTAGAAAAGGATGACCAAATTGCAGAAGAAGCAGTCAATTTCTATAAGGAGCAGTTCAGTGAAAATATGATCCCAATAGATTTTGGAATCATAGATAAAAATCCTTCCTCAGTAGATATGGAGCAGAATGCAAAACTGATCAGGCAGCCTACAATAGAAGAAGTTAAGCATGCTGTCTTCTGCCTAAATGGGGAGAGTGTAGGAGGGCCAGATGGATTCACAGGTGCTTTCTATCATTCATGTTGGGAGATCATTAGAGAGGATATATATGACATGGTTAAGGCACTCTATTCTGGGAGGCATTTACCAAAATGTGTGACACATACAAACTTGGTGCTCTTACCAAAAAAGAAGGAGGTGTTAACATTATCTGATATGAGGCCTATAAGTTTAAGCAATTTTTTTAACAAAATCTTTTTAAGGGTGATACATGAGAGGCTGGTGGAGTTGCTGCCTACTTTAATTTCACAAGAACAAGCAGGTTTTGTAAAAGGGAGAAGTATAGTTGAAAATGTACTCTTAACACAGGAAATCATCACAGATATTCGACTAAGAACAAGAGCTGGACCAAATGTTGTGATTAAGCTTGACATGGGAAAAGCCTATGATAGGTTATCATGGTTATTTCTGATGAAGGTGCTAGGGGGAATGGGATTCTGTGAAAGATTCATGTGGTTGGTGTATGATATTGTCGGCAACAATTGGTATGCTGTGCTTATCAATGGGCAGTCACATGGTTTTTTCAGATCTTCAAGGGGTGTCAAGCGAGGTGATCCACTATCACCTACACTGTTCATTCTAGCTGTTGAGGCTTTATCGAGAGGCTTGAATGCTCTGCATTTGAACTTATATTTCTATGGCTTTGGACTACCTAAATAGAGTCCAAAAATAAATCACTTATCCTATGCAGATGACACAATCATATTCTCTTCTTCTGATGCCACTTCCTTACAGTTGGTGATGGAAATTTCGAATGCATATGAGGCAGCATCTGGGCAGTTGTTAAACAAAGACAAATCTGCTGCTTAAATGCATCAATCTGCCAGTTATGAAGTGGTTACAATGGTGGAAAGGATCACTAGTATAGGAAGACATGATTTTCCTTTCACATACCTTAGATGCCCCAATCTTTTACTCTTGGAGGAAGATGGAGTATTATCAAGGACTTATCAATAAGGTGCTCGATAAGTTACAGTCTTGGAAAGGAAAATTACTCTCAATAGGAGCAGTTAAGTGTTGATCTCACATGTACTTCAAAGCATGCCAATATATCTGCTTTCTGCTGTTAATCCACCCGATTATGTCATCACAAACTACATAAGTTGTTTGCACAATTTTTTTGGAGTAGCTCTGTTGGAGGTAGCACTAGACATTGGGCATCATGGAACATTCTATGTATGCCCTATGATGAAGGTGGAATAGGTTTTAGATCCTTACATGATGTGTCTAGAGCTTTGTTCTGCAAACTGTAGTGGAATTTCATAACAAAGCCAAGTCTTTGGAGTGCCTTCATGAGTTAGAAGTATTGTAAGAAGCTGAATGCAGTAATAGTTCCATGGAGAGAAGGATCACATGTATGGAGGAAGATGTTGGAATGTAGGGACATCATAGAGCATCAAATTACTTGGCATCCAAAAATGAGATCCTCTCTGTTTTGGTTTAATACCTAGACTAGTTTGGGTGCATTGTAATTCATTATTCCAGTTGATTTTAAGGTAGATGAACCGATATGTAATGTGTATGATGTGGTGGAAGATGGTGTTCGGAATCTGGATAGACTGCTAGAGATCTTGCCTGAAGAATTTGCATTGCATATAGTGGAGAATGTGAGACATCCAGTTAAGGAGGATATCATTGATGTACCATATTGGATGCTAGAAGCTCGTGGTCACTTTACTGTCAAATCTGCTTGGGACTATCTCAGAAGGAGGGATTAACCTAGGATGGCTTACAAAATGATATGGGTGAAAGGGACCATTTAAGATATCTTTCTTTATGTGGAAGGTGTGGAAGACTAAACTGCCTCTAGATGACTTCATGAGAAGGCTGGGGTATCACACGCCATCGAGGTGTTAGTGTTGTGCTGAACCAAATGAGGAAACACTGGTGCATTTGTTCTTCACATCTAGTGCTGCTACTAGTGTTTGGCAATACTTCTTATCGAGGGCAGGAATAGAATGGGAGGGGTTAACACTGAATCAAGCAATAACCAAATGCTGGACTGCACAAGTAGTTCATCGACTTAAACCGGTGTTGCAGGCTGTGCCTTCTTGTATTGTGTGGGAACTATGGAAGAGAAGGAATAGCTGCAAATATGGGAAAATAGTGTCTATAAGCAGAGTAATTTATTAGGTTTCTACAATACTACAAGCTTTGGTCCAACTTAGAAAGCGGAATTAATGTCCCTCAAAAGTTGAAGGATCTGCTACATATGATGGAAAACTATACTCCAAGGTTGAAGTTTAACAATGTTGTCTGGGAATTACCACTGGAAGGATGACTTAAAATCAATACAGATGGAGCATCTAAGGGAAATCCAGGAAAGAGTGCAATTGTTTTTGTGTGAGGGATGAAGCAGGAGAGGTGAGATATGCACTGCGAAAGGAAATCACAAAGGGGACAAATGCTATAGCAGAAGAAGTAGCTATTGTGGAGGCTCTGAGGTACTACAGATTACACAACTACACTCACATATGGCTCCAAACAGACTTTATGCTTTTGAAAAAACATAATCGAAGGTGTATGGAAGCCACCTTGGTGTATAGCTGATAAAGTGGAGGAGATGATGCAACTGAAAGGGGGATTCACATTCAAGGTATCACAAATATACAGAGAGGGAAACAAACTAGCTGATCATCTGGCAAACTATGCTCTTGAGTTTGGGATGCTCGAATGTCATGATTTCTGGAAACTAGATTCACAAGGCAGGAAGATAGTAAATGAAGATAAAATGCAATATCCTTACATACGAGTAAGGATATCAAATTAAGAGGAAGAAGGAGATGGAGGAAAAGGGAGAAGGAGATCACTGGGTGTATGATACTGCATCAACATGTTCAAATCCTTTTGGAGGAGAACATGGGGATATCTGGTTTTACTAACACTATTTTCTTTTTTGCAGGAGAAACTGTTGTATCCATACCCTATCCTTTAAGGAACTTCCAACTGGTGGTATTATTACAGTGTACTCATTCCACTGGAAGGGAATTGAAGTTAGGCACAAGCATGGAAGCAATGATGACATTGGGCTTTGCAAAGTGGACCTTTGAGCAGATAAAAGAAAAGACGATAGCAGGGAAATGCAGAACAGTACTTCAAATTCATACGAAAGGATGTACACAAAGGCTTATACAAAGTGCTGCTGGTTTGAGCAAGAAGACTGTGAGAATGCTTATACTTATAAGTACCAGCGGCAAGAAACTAGGAGTTGGAGGACAAAGAATTGCAAAGACAATGAATACTACTGGAGGTAGCAAAGTTGATCATCATGCTCGAATCCTTTTGGAGATGATCATGATGATGAACTTTTATACTAACTTAGTTTTCTTTTTTGCAGGAAAAGCTACTGTCTCTATGCCCTATTCTTTGACAAATTTCCAGTTGGTGGTATTAGCACATAGTGCTTATTCCACTGGGAGGGAGTTGAGAATAGGCATAAGCATAGAAGCGAGGAGGAAGAAAGTAAATGTAGAGTGGATCATCCAGTATCAACGGTTAATATCTGGAGGACTAAAATCCACTACCTTTCAGTACACACAAGAATACTGCACTACTAGACTGCACAGAAGGTACACAAGAAGAGAGCAGCACTTGCATCAAAGCATGGGATTAATAGATGAGTTGTGGGAGACCATATTAGTACATTACATACATTCATCTGCAGAACCTTGATGGAGGTGTCACATAATAACTTACAAAGCTTGCTGGTTACTCAGGAAAATGAAAGACGTAGCAGTAGATTTTTCCATAACTCGACTGGGAAGACAGTCAATTAAAATGGGGATTGCTAAAGGCTAAATATTTTATCATCATGTTCGAATCCTTTTGGAGGAAAGCATGGTGATTAAATATTATACTAACATCGTGTTCTGATTTGCATAAACAAGATACTGTATCAATGCCCTATACAAACTTTCAGTTGGTGGTATTAGTATAATGTACTTGTTCCGCTGAGAGGAAGTTACGGGTAGGCAGAGCTTCTCACTTGGACCTATGCAGAAGGAACACACATTAATTCTGTAATACAGCATGATCTATGTAGCAATGGCATCCAAAGATGAGATCGCTAGATGAATTATGTAATGCCATAGTTCATTTCTTACACTCTTCCAAAGAACATCGATGGAATGACTACAAAGTGTGTTGGTTATACATTAAAAGAGAAGGCAAAGCAGCTGCTTTTGGGCTATTGACTGCATTGGTACATAATATGATCGAAGACAAGATGTTTGGTAGTGAGGAATGCGACATAGAGAATAAAAAAATGCAGATCAAGGGAAAAATGCAGCTAACTAAGTCTGCTGATATACACTAATGACAATCGAAACAAGGAACAAACAAAGAAAGTTATTAGTGGGAGAAAAAAGGGGTTGATAGGATAGGTGGAAGATAATTGTTTGGGATCTAACTTTAGGTAATTCACTTCTAATGTTTAAGTGAGTCTCTCGAATTCACTCAATTATTAGTTCAAACTTTCAGCAAAATCTCCTCTCTCAATTAAGTCTTAACCTCACAAGAGGAACCAATTTAAGCAAGTGAAGATATGCAAGAATGCGTAGTGGATTAGTTTTTAGGAGAACCTCTCTCGATTATCCTCCTAACTAGATTTAACCAATGATTCAACTAACCTCTTTCGATTACTTAGAAGAATTAATGAACTCAACGAACAATATGATGCAAAGATATCACAAGTTATGCCTCTTCCGACTACATGGACAAGTGAATATAGATGCAGCAGTTAAATCATCCAAAAACACTTCTATACATAAAACTAGACTTATAATCCACAAACAATCATCAATACACCAAATCCATCAAACCCTAAAGAAAACTACTTCACAGATATGGAGAAATTAATCGCAAATAAAATTAAAGTAGAGGAAAACATAAATTCAATCCAAACTCGTGTCTTGAGTGAGGAAGGAATGATGAAATTATTGTGCTCGTATTCTTCCAACTCCTCCATCGCCTCCTTAGGTCGAATATGTGTCAAAAGTCCAGGAAAAAACATTTTTCCTTGTATTTATACAAAGTAGGGTCGGGCCCTGACAAAACCACCTTCTCCTAGCTGAAATAGGATTTTCACTCTGTAAAATTTGCATAGGCGCGTCGCATGGGCGATGCGTCATGCTGGGAATTAGTGGGGAAATTCAGAGAGCTGATTTATGACAAACAACAGAGATTTGCACAAGCGCAGAGCCCCACGCGCCGCAGTAGTGCAAATTTTTTAGAGTATGGATTTTGCTTGATTTTTGACATCCAGACATGGTCCTCGATCCCGACTTAATCCCTTGGCATTTTACTCAGACTTAAAAGCTCTAGATAGCTTGAATTAGCTCCATAACATCTATGTCACTCAGAATCACTCCTACAAGGCATTAAACATGCAATTAGTACAAAACATTACCAATTAAAGCTCAAAACAAGTAAAGTGCAGTGAATTAGACTGCAATAAATGATGAAAATACGTGATTATAACCTATCATCATATATTCTTTAACTGTTGCATGGTTTTACTAGACATCCATATTATACTTGTTACTTGTTATTTAATTATTACTTGTCTTAATTTGTTCATTTCTCACGCGATTTCTACTTATTTGCTACATGTTTCAAGTTGCGTTAATTGTATATTTTAATTGTCACATGTTTTACCTATGTCTGTTGTTTTTGAGATTCCGAGATGCTGGATATTCTCTGTTTATTCTGTGGTTCCTTATGTTTGTACATTTCACCTATTTTACAAGTATTTGTTGAGTTGTTTATGTTAATGATTTGAAAATATTTGGGGATCGAGTTTCACATCGCAATGCCACTGAGTAGTACTGAAATGATATGAAGGAATAAAGACAGATTATGAAATGACCAGATGATATGGCGGGATTAGGTTTTGTGCCGCAACGGATTTGATATGTTGTAATTGTTTGAGATTGTGGAATTATCTTTGGTACTGTGAAATGAGATCTGAGACTTTCGGGTCCATTTATTCATGTTTATAGCTTTATTTCTATTCCTTTTTTTGTCATTATTATTATTATTATTATTATTATTTCATACACGTTATTTGTGAATGACTTACCATAGCCTCGTCACTACTTCGTCGGGGATAGGCTCGGCACTTACAGAGTACATGGGATCAGTTGTACTCATACTATACTTTTGCACTTCTTTTGCAGATACCGGTGTTTATCCTAGCGACGCATAGCGAGACTGCTCGGATTCAGCTACCTTGGAGACTTAAGGTATAGCTGCATAGCGTCCTTACCCCAGGAGTCCCTTCTTTATCCAGTTTCACCATTTACTTAGCATCAAATTGGTTTACTTTATTTCAAATCTTATTTGTATTATTTTAGACACTCATGTATTCGTGACTCCAGATTCTGGGATATGTTTTGATTTCTTCATCTGGTGTTTTGTTATTCTATTTCAGATAACTACAGTTTAGTATTATATATGTTTTGATCTTAATTGCTAAAACTGGTTAAATAATTTAGAAAACATTGACTTGCCTATCAAGTGAAATGTTAGGTGCCATCATGGTCCATAGGGTGGGATTCCGGTTTGTGACAAATTGGTATCAGAGCACTAGGTTGCCTAGGTCTCACGAGTAATGAGAAGGCTTAGTAGAGTTTGGAGGATCGGTACGGATATGTCTGTAGTTATCGTTTAGAGGCTATAAGTATTTAGAAAAATTTCACTTCTTTCTTTCTCTATCGTGCGACTTTATTCTATTACTGAAGTTTGAACCATTCTATTCTTGTTCTCTCCCAGATGGTGAGAACTTGCACAGTATATACAACCGGGAATGAGCTAGAACCCCCTGTTCCAACTACTACCAGGGGTATAGGTCGGGGCCGAGGTAGAGGTAGAGCTCAGCTTAGAGCACGTGCAGCAGCACGCACAGCGGAGCCTCAGATTGATCATGAAGAGTAGCTCCTAGCTCAGATCAATCAGACCCGCTCAGGCCCCGGAAGGATTTATAGCCACTTTCGTACTTTAGGACGCTTTAGTCCGCTTAGTTGGACTCATAGAATGTGTGGCTCAGGCTGCAGTCTTTCCTATGGCACCAGCTGTCTCTCAAGCTGGGGGAGGAGCACATACTCCCTCCACTCAACTGCGGAGTAGATGACTCCGGTATACCAGGCTCCGGCTATCCCAGCAATTGGGGTAGTTCATCCCGTTATTGGTACATAAACTGGGAAGAGGCCCACAATGTCTTTCAAGGGATTGATGAGGTTGGATAAGTTCAAAAAGTTCTTTCTTATTCAATTTGGTGGTAAACCTTCAGAGGACCCACAGGACTATTTACCGTTGCCATGAGGTGTTGCACAACATGGGTATTATGGAGTCCAATGGAATCGACTTTAATGTGTTCCAGATGACCGGCTCTACCAAGAGGTGGTGGAAGGATTTTTAGCGAAGCAGACCAGCCGGTTAACCTCCACTAACTTGGGATCGGTTCACGCAACTATTTCTAGAGTTTGTTCCTTTCACTCTGAGAGAAGAGTACCGCAAGAAGTTCGAGCGCCTCCAGCAGGGTGGCATGACAGTTACCTAGTATGAGACTAGATTTGTGGACCTAGCTGGCCATGCAGCTATTTTGATTTCTACGGATAGAGAGAGGGTCAGGAGATTTATTGATGGTCTTACTTCTAGCATTAGTCTTCAGATAGACAAGGAGACCGAAGATGATATCTCTTTCTAGAGGGTTGTAGTGATAGCTAGACGTATCAAGATGAATCGTAGTCAGGGTAGAGAGACAGTGTCCGAGAAGAAGCCTCGTGATTTTGGTGGTTTCAGTGGAGCCTCATCTGGAGGCAGAGATTCTTTTGGTATAGGCCATCCTCACAGGCTGATTCATTCAGCACTATAGGTAGCACACAGTGTTCGAGTATTCGTGGTTCTTATGGGCCCGGCCGGAATAGCCAGCATTATGTACACCTTCAGCTCCTATTAGTGCACCACCGCTACGGAGTTACTACAGTGGTTTTCTGGACTGTAAAGTTCAGTCTCATACTTCAGCAGCCACAGTAGTCAAAAGATGCTTTGAGTGTGGCGGTACAGGTCATATCAGAAAGTACTGTCCTAGATTGATAAGCAGTAGACCATCGCAGGGTTCTCATGCCATGGTTCCGGCACTGGTTGCTCCACCACCCGGCAAGGCCGCTATAGGTACGGGCCAGGCCATTAGAGGTGGTGGCCAGCCATTAGGGATCGCCAAAGGGGTGGAGTTTAGAGTGGTGCCCCATTTTATGGATTCACGGCCAGACCCGAGGCAGAGTCCTCTGACGCCGTTGTCACATGTATTGTTCCTGTTTGCCATAGGGATGCCTCAGTTTTATTTGATCTAGGCTCTACTTATTTATACTTGTCATCATTTTTTGCTTCATATCTGGTTATGCCTCATTAATTTTTTGAGTGCTCCTATCTATGTGTCCACGCATGTGGGAGATTCTATTGTAGTATATCGTGTTTATTGCTCGTGTGTGGTTTCTATCGGGGGCTTTGAGACTAGGGTAAATCTTCTGCTTCTTGATATGGAGGACTTCGATGTTATCTTGGGCATGGATTGGTTGTCACCTTATCATGCTATTTTTGAACAATCATGCCAACACGGTGACCTTAGCCATGTCGGGGTTGCCCCAACTAGAGTGGAGGGTGACCCTTGGCGATTCTACTAGCAGGGTTATTTCATATGTGAAGGATCGGCATATGATCGATAAGATATGTCTAGCATATTTGGCCTATATCTGTGATCCTAATATGGAGGTTCCTTCCATGGATTCCATTCCAGTGGTGAGTGTGTTCCCAAAGGTGTTTCCCACATATTTGTTGGGGATACCACCCGATAGGGATATCAATTTCTGCATTGACTTGGTTCTGGGCACTCAGCCCATCTCGACTACACCATACTGCATGGCCACAGTTGAATTGAAGGAATTTAAGGAGCAGTTACATGATTTGCTTGACAAGGGATTCATTAGACCTAGTGTCTCGCTTTAGGGTGCACTAGTGTTGTTTATGAAGAAGGAGGATGGAACGATGAGGATGTGTATGGATTATCGACAGTTGAACAAAGTTACTATCAAGAACAAGTATCCTTTGCCAAGGATTAATGGCTTATTTGATTTAAGGGTGCCAAAGTGTTTTTGAAGATTGACTTGAGATCTGGCTACCATTAGTTGAAGATTAGGGCATCAGATGTCCCTAAGATAGCATTTCGGACTTGATATAGTCAGTATAAGTTCTTAGCGACGTCGTTTGGTTTGACAAATGTCCCAGCAACATTTATGGATTTGATGAACTGGGTGTTCAATTCCTATTTGGATTCTTTTGTGATCATTTTCATTGATAATATTTTGGTTTATCCCGCAGTCGAGAGGAGCATGAGAAGAATCTTCGGGTTGTACTTCAGACCTTGAGGGATAGTCGGTTATATGCCACGTTTTCAAAGTGTGAGTTCTAGTTAGACTCGGTTACCTTTTTAGGCTGTGTCGTATCTTCTGAGGGCATTAAGGTGGATCCTAAGAAGATTGAGGCAGTTCAGAATTTTCCTAGACCTACTTTAGCTACAGAGATTCGGAGCTTCCTGGGTTTGGCGAGTTATTATTTGTTGTTCGTGGAGGGGTTTTCATCTATCTCAGCCCCATTGACTAAGTTGACCCAGAAGACTGCTCTTTTCAGATGGTCTGACGAGTGCGAGTTGAGCTTTTAGAAGCTCAAGACTACTTTGACTACTGCTCCAATGTTGGTGTTGCCTACAGGTTTGGGATCTTACGCCGTGTATTATGATGCAGTGCATATTAGGCTTGGTGCAGTATTGATGTAAGATGGTAGGGTGATTGCTTATGCATCTTGGCAATTGAAGGTCCATAAGAAGAATTACCATGTTCATGACTTAGGTTGGCAGCCATTGTTCATACACTGAAGATTTGGAGGCACTATTTGTATGGCGTTCATTGTGAGGAAAGACATTGTTGCTTATATATCCCGGTGTTTGAATTGTCAACATATGGAATATGAACATCAAAAAAAGAGTGGACTGACTCAAAGGTTTGGAATACCAGAGTGGAAGTGGAAGCACATGACTATGGTTTTGTGGTAGGCTTGCCACGGACATTGAAGAAATATGATGCATCTTAGGTTATTGTGGACCGGTTGGCTAAGTTCGTGCATTTCATTTTGGTGGCGATTTCCTATTCTTTAGAGAGGTAGACTCAGATTTAAATTTAGGAGATTATACGCCTGCACGGCATGCACATTTACATCATTTCTGACGAGGCACATAGTTTACATCGCATTCTTGGAGGGTCGTGCAGCGTGAGTTAGGCACACGAGTTAAGCTGAGCACAACATTTCATCCTCAGACGGATAGACAGTCCGAGCACACTATTTAGATCTTGGAGGACATATTACGTGCTTGTGTTATGGATTTCAAAGGTTCATTGAACGGTTCTTACCTTTTGCAAAGTTTGCCTCCAACAATAGCTACCAATCGAGCATTCAGATTGCGTCGTATGAGGCCTTATATGGGAGGCGATGTCGTTCACCGATTGGTTTGTTTGAGCCTGGAGAGGCTAGATTATTGGGCAGCGATTTTGTTCCTGATACCATGGAGAATGTTAAGTTGATCCAGGATCGGCTTCATATAGCTTAGTCTAGGCAAAAGAGTTATGCTGACCAAGGTTCAGGATGTAGCTTATATGGTGGGAGAAAGAGTTTTGCTCAAAGTTTCACCTAGGAATGGTGTGATGAGGATCGGGAAGAAGGGCATGTTGAGTCCTAGGTATATTGGTCCTTTTTAGATCCTTGAGAGAGTTGGTGTGGTGGCCTACAATCTTACAATACCACCCAGCCTATCAAGAGTACATCCGGTGTTCCATGTTTCCATGCATTGAAAGCATCATGAGGATAACATTCATGTTTTGGACTTCAGCATGGTTCAACTTAGTTAGAATTTAACCTATGAGGAGGAGCCGGTGGCTATTCTAGCCCGACAAGTTTGAAAGTTAAGATCTAGGAGTTTTCCGTATGTGAAAGAATATTAGAGGGGTTCGCTGATCGAGATAGCCTTGTGGGAGTCCTAGTCCGATATGCGGAGTAGATATTCCACACCTTTTCACCAGTCCAGGTACTTTTCTATGTCCGTTCGAGGATGAACTTTTCTTTTAGATGAGGAGAATGTGACGACCCAATAGGTCATTTTTAGTACTAGCCCTTATTTCCATGTTCTGAGACCTTTCTTAGCTCCATTTGATGTTCTCTCATTTGCGTGCATAGTATGTGTCTTATTTTGAAAAGCTTTTACGTAAATATTTGAAAAATTATGAATTTTGACTTTAAAAACCAACCTGAGCTGACTACAATCAATATTTTGTGACCAAAAATCGGTGTTTTGACGATTCTGGTATGTCCATGTTGTGATTTGGACTTGAGCGTATGCCCGAAATTGAATCGGAGGTCCCTAGGATGATTTGATTTGTTTTGCCAAATATAAACAATTTGAATGTTTGAAAATTTCCTAGATATGACTGTACGTTGACTTTATGGTTATCGAGATTGAATTGTGGTTTTGGGACTTGGAATAGGTCCGTTTTGCTATTTGAAACTTGTCTGCAAAATTTACTACAAATCGGAGTTGGTTTGATAGGATTCAGACACTTAGTTGTGATTCTAGTTGTTCTTGAGTTTTCTTTTGAAATTTTATTCGTTTTAATGTTTGATGTAGTTTTAGATGCTATTTGTTGTTTTGTCCACGCGAGCGAGTTTGTATTATGTTATTACACTTGTGTGCAAGTCTAGTTTGGAGCCCGAGTGTAACGATCAGACCAGTTGTTTTGAGCTTTAGCATTCCGTTCAGTGGTTCGAGGTCTTTAGTAGCTTCATATTTTATATTATGACTTGCGTGTATTGTTGGATTCAATTTCTGATGACTTGGGATTGATTTAGTTGTGTGATTCTTATTTTAGGAGCCTAAGTTGGAAATATTGACCAAGATTTGACTTTTGTGAAAACGAACCTAGATTGGTGTTTTGATGGCTCTGATAGGTTCATATCGTTATTTTGGACTTGATACTATGCCCGGAATTTTATTCAGAGGTCCATTTGGTTTGATTTGTCGAATGTTGGCCATTTAAAGGTTCGTATCATGATTGGATTTTTGTTTCAGGACTTTGAATACGCCTTTTTTGTTATTTGGAACTTGTTCAGAAAATTTTGCGTCATTCCGAGTTGATTTGATAGGAATAGGACGCATGGTTTTGTTTTTTGAAGTTCTTGAGTTTAATATTAATTTCATGCATTTTGATGTCCAATTCGCGGTTCTAGATGTTATTTTTGTGTTTTAATAGCGCGAACGAGTTCATATGATATTTTTAGACTTGTGTGGATGTTCGGTTTGGAGCACGAGGGCTCATGTGAGTTTCGAACGCATTTCGGAGTGTTGGAAGAGTTTTAGTTTCTGTTGGTTTTTGAACAGGTGCTGCAGATCTCACAAATGCGAGACTTTGTTCGCATTTGCAGTCTCACATTTGCGAGGTAAGTTGGGAACTGCTAGGTTCGCATTTGCGATGGGTGCGTGGGTTGCGCTGGATCGCATTTGTGATCATAATGATCACTTTTGCGAAGTGTTCAAGCTCGCATTTGCAATAAGAATCATCGCATTTGCGACGTCAGCAGGACTGTGGGGGATGTCGTTTTTGCAATCATTCTACGCATTTGTGAACCCTAGGTCTCATTTGCGACACCTGTGCCTGAACATAAGGGCTGAAACTCGTGATAACCTCATTTTTCTTATCTTTTAACCCTAGACTCGGTAGGAGGGGATTTGGAGAGGGAATTTTCACCTTCAATCATTGGGTAAGTAGTTTTAATCAATTTTCAACTATATTTCATCATTATATATGATTTAACATTAAAATTGTGAGAATTAAAATGAAATATTGGGAAATCTTGTCTAAGTTTCGAAAAATAAAAATTTGAGATTTGAGAGTCGAATGGACTCGGATTTCAAGACAAAACATATATATGGACTCGAAGAGTTATGGGTAGTCAAGATCTACCCTTGGAGCCGCGTTTTGACCGGGAGTGGCCCGGAGTTGACTTTTATTGACTTATGGGGAATTGTATAAAAGATCATAGCTTTACTTATTGGAATCTATTTCTCTTGCATTATTTTATGTTATTAAGTCAGTTTTGGTTAGATTTGAACCGCGCAGATGTCAATTGTAAAGGAAAAGCTATTTGTGAGTGTTGATTTTGCCTAGTTGAGGTAAGTATCTTGCCTAACTTCGTGTCGGGGAACTACCCCTTAGGAATTGGTTTGATTGTACTATTTGAATTACATGGAAGACGTGTACACAAGGTGACGAGTGTGTACACGGCTTTATATGTGAAAATTTAACTGGTTTAGATTATTAGGTTTCTTATGTACATTAAATTAAAGTTGCTCTATCATTTTATGTCCTTTGTTGGTTAATTTACCCTTACATGCTTTATTTGAAGTTGTTAAATCATGTTCTATCTTTTATTGCCAATTATACCCTTATACGCTTTGATTGAAGTTGTTGGCTCTTTTATTGTCATGTTATCTCTTTCATTATTAAGTTATTCCTATTTGAAGTTGTTGTTAAATGTTATCTCATCCATTGTTGATTTATCCTTATATGAAGTCGCTGTTATATGTTATCTCTTCCATATAATTTGTATTTGAAGTTGACATTACATGTTATATCTCTTATTGTTGAACTACTCTTACTTGAGGTTATTATTACTTGTTATGCCTTTCATTGTTGAGCTTATTCTTCCATTTTATTGTATTGTTGTAGTTCTAGTGTTGATTTACTTTTCGTACTTTTGTCTTATTGTTGGTATTGTTTTACTCGGTGTTGTTGAGCTATGGGCTATGTATGGTTTCGGTATTGAAATTTTTAATATGGAAACATTGTGGTATATGAGCACATGTGGTGCGGGTTGTTATATTTTTGTCACATGTGGGATTGTTGAGATGATTGTCGAGGTGTTTGCACGTGAGTTGTTCGTGCTATTGTTATTATTGATATTTTGCACATGCGGCGTTACAAGGCGATCTATATATGTTGGGTTTGCGCATGTGACAAGACAAGGTGGGATAATTATTATGCGCGGGCATTTACTTTATTGTTGCGCACGCGGGCGAGACAAGGTAGGCTATGTCAGGGATGATATATGATAGTTTTGAGGCATTGTCATTGATGATAATTTTGTAGTGGTGTGACGTTCTTGCGTGTGTCATGCATATTACGGGTTTTATTGTGTTGTTTCCAATGTGCTACTCGGTGTCTCTAATTTTTACCTGTTGACTTGAGCTGTGATAGTACACTTGCACAAGCATGCACTGTAGCATGTTACCTATATCAGTCCAGGAGAATGAAACTTGATGTTTATTAACCATTTAAATGTATTCTTGCATACCTGTCTTCTGTGCGTGAATTGGATTATTCGCACTTGAGTTGTCTGTGCAGATATAAGGTATTATTACTATTGGCACGTGAGTTGTCCGTACGGATGTGAGGTATTGTTACTATTGCTAAATGAGTTGTCCGTGCATGTTTGAGGTATTAATGATTTTGGCACGTGAGTTGTCTGTGCGGTTGTGATTGGTAATGTAGGAACAATATTCCAAGTGATTAAGATTCGCGATTTGGGACCCGTGATTGTGATTGTGAGGTGCGATACCTCAGGGTGATTCTTGTGTAAAACTTGTGTCGGTTAATAATATTATGGTTACTTGTTTTTCCTTTCTTGGTTTCACGGGGACTTTAACTGTGTTCTGATTACTTTTCTGTATTATCACCTGTTTACTCCTTGTTGCTATTTGTTGCTTCAACTTTCCATTTGCTAGTGTTATATTGTTATTCTTTTCATGGTTAGCTTTATATTGATATTTGTTCCTCTGTTAGTTTTATATTAATACTTGTACATGTTATAATGGAAAGTAGGTGTCTCGACTGTACCTCGTCGCTACTCCACCGAGGTTAGTCTTGATACTTACTGGGTATATTATGGTGTACTCATGCTACGTTTCTACACATTGTTGTGCAAATCCAGGTACCTTTGAGCGTGCCGGTCGTTAGCTAGCTGTTGGAGTTTTGCTACAGAGACTTCAAGGTACAACTACCACTACGCTCGCAGGCCTCAAAGTCACCTTCTGGAGTTTTACATTGTTACTGTTTACTTCTATTCCTAACAGTGATATATTTGATATTCTTAGTTACTCTTAGAAAGGCTTATGACTTTGTACTACCGGTTTTGGGATGTTGTATATCTATTTTTGTTGTTGGTTTTATCTGGGAGTTACAGGTTCATGTTTAATGATTATTTGGTTTAAATCCATTAATAGTTCACTATGTGTTAGGCTTTCCTAGTCCTTGGGACTAGGTGCCATCACGACTACCTCCGGTGGGAGTTTGGTGTCGGGACACCGAGGGGCTCGGGTGAGTTTCAGACGCGTTTCGGATGAGTTTGGATAGTGTAAGGACTGTTGGTGCAGAGTGAGCTTCCGGTGTCTCATGCAAATCTCACAATTGCAATGTTTGGCTCGCATTTGCGAGCCTAGATTTTGCGAACAGAAGTTCGCATTTGCGAGCAGGGCCTGGGACCTCGTATTTGGGAGGAATGGATTCGCTTTTGCAAACTGTCATAGGCCGCATCTGCGATCACAGGAGACTTGAGTGAGCTTCGTATTTGCGAAGCTTTTGGCACATTTGCGAAGGATGGGACTATTCGCATTTGCGAGGTTGTTGTCGCATCTGCGACATCTGGACTTTAGATGCACAGTTCGCAATTGCGACCTATTTTTCGCATTTATGAAGTTCGCAATTGCGACATCTGCATCTGGTAAAAGAAGAGAAATTCGCGACTTAGCTCATTTTACACCATTTCTCAATCCTAAGCACTCCATAGGCGATTCATCAAGGATTTCTTCTTCCCAAAATAATGGTTAAGCAACTCTAATCCGCTTTTCTTTCAAATCCCCATTACTTTTCATGAGATTTCAACATCAAATCTAGGATCTCCATGGTAGAAATTAGGGATTTGGGTAGAATTTGGGATTTTACAAATTTGAGATTTAGACCGCAAATTGAGGTCAATTTCGAAACAAATCACATAACCGGACTCGGGGTGAGCAGATAATCCAGTTTTGACGAAGCGGACCCAAGGTTGACTTTTGTTAACTTTTTAAAAAATAATCGAAATTGAACCTTTTTCATTAATGGGTTGTTTCTAGAGCTTATGTTGAATCGTTTAATCGATAATTTGCTAGATTTGGTTGGTTTGGAGGCTTGTTCAAAAGGCAAGACCGTAGTTGATTGATTGTTTTGTTCGTGGAGCAAGGAACGTATTATGACTAACCTTGACTTGCAGGAATTAGGACTTGTTATTATTTGCTATGTGAATTATGTGGGGAAGCAGCGTATATACGAGGTGCGAGTGTACATGCACCGTCATGGGATTTAGCATGCGGGATTGGAATATTTATTTTTGTGTCTTTATTTATTCCATGTTGTTTCTTGTTATATGCTTTAACTGTTTCACGTTTTTACTTGACATCCTTGCTATACTTGTTACTTCCCTTAATTTGTTCATTTCTCACACGATTTCTGCTTATTTGCTGCCTATTTCAACTTGCTTTAATTGTATATTTTAATTGTCACATGTTTTACATGTTTCTATTGTTTTTGGGATTTCAAGTTGCTGGATATTCTCCTTTTATTCTGTGGTTCCTTACAGTTTGTACATTTCACCTCCTTTGTGTTGATATTTTGCAAATACTGTTTTTGAATTGTTTATGAAAATAGTTTGAAATTGTTTGGGGATCGGGTTGCATATTGCAATAGTATTGAACATTATTGAAATGATACGAAGGAATAAGGATGGATTATGAAATGAACAATTGATGATATGATGGGATTGGATTGTGCACCGCAACGGATTAGATATGTTGTAATTGTTTGAGATTGTGGAATTAACTTTGGCACTACGAAATGGGATCTGAGACTTTGTTATTCTGGGGCTCTCAGGCAGTGGACCATCTGTTCCATTTATATGAGTTTATAGCTTTATTTCTATTCATGTTTTTATGTCATTATTATTATTATTATTATTATTATTATTATTATTATGATTATTATTATGATTATGATTATTATTATTATTTCGTACAGGTTATTTGTAAGTGACTTGCCATAGTCTCGGCACTACTTCGTCAAGGTTAGTCTCTGCACTTCCAGAGTACATGGGGTTGGTTGTACTCATACAATACTTCTGGATTTCTTGTGCAGATACCAGTGTTGATCCCAGCAGCGCATAGCGAGAGTGATCGGATTCAGCTGCTTTGGAGACTTGAGGTATAGCTGCTAGTGTCCACAACCCTAGAGTCCTCTTCTTTATCCAGTTTCACTTTTTACTTAGTATCAAATAGTTGTACTTCATTTCAGATTATTCTAGATGCTCATGTATTCGTGACTCCAGATTCTAGAATATGTTTAGATTTCGGCATCTGGTTTTTTGTTATTCTATTTCTAATATTATAGTTTCGTGTTATTTATGTTTTGATCTGAATTGTTAAAACTAGTTAAATACTTTAGCAAACGCTGGCTTGTCTAGCAAGTGAAATATTAGGCGCCATCACTGTCGGGGAGATAAAAATTCCGGGTCGTAACATTATTTTTATTAGATTTATGCAACCGTAATTTGGCTTATCTAGCAAGTTGGGTTAGGTGCCATCACGACTACGTGAATTTTGGGTCGTGACAGATTGTTGGTTTTGTTCCGGAATGAGGTAAATCATGGTTAGTTAACGTTGATTTAAGGAAATTAGGATGTGATTGGTTTATTTGCTACGTGTTCTATGTATTGGGGACGGTATTTATGCAAGATGATGAGTGTATATGCATTGTCATGAGTTAAAGCATGCAGGTGGAACTAGTTTAATATATGTCTTTACATATATCATGTCCTTATTTATTGCAAGCTTTCACTTGTCCGTGCTTGTAATTGCTACATGCCTTTACTTGATACATGCTCTTACTAGTTTTATGCCTTTACTTGATATATGTCTTTCCTTGATACATGCTCTTACTTGTTATATTCCTTTACTTGACACGTGCTTTTGCTTGCCACATATTTTTACTCGTTTTTACAAAATAAATTCCTTTACTATCACATGCCTATGCTTATTTCATACTATATTTGTTTGATGCCTTATTTACCTATGCTATGTTGGGATTATGTGATCACTTAATCGTTTGCATGTTAATAATCTTGTTTGCATTCTTTCTGATTTATATAATTGAGGTTTTCTCTTGGATATGGGATTGCATTACCTTGTTCGTGTTCATCTCTGCATTAGTAAAATATGCTTTCCTATTCTACTCGATGGTTTATTATGAACCTCTCCTTGTTTGTTAGTTTGTTACATGTTTCTATGTGAGTTTGTATGTTGGACCGGGATGCTGCCGCAACAACATTATGATGAGGATCGGGCTGTTCGCCACAACAATGTTATGCTATGGGATTTGGGTGCCGCCACAATAATGTATTTATGTGTGGGATCAGGTTGTGCACCACAACATTTGTGTTATGAATCTTAGTGTTGTTTGTGATATAGTCTTTCTTTGTGGGCTCTAGCTATGTTGATTATGAATATTGTTTCATCCTTATTGATTTGAGCTGCTGAAAGGGGTTTTGATTGTTGTTATTCAAGAAAACATAGTTATTACTTCTGTTATTGAATCCTTTTACTGTTTTTTGCCTTTATTCATGTTATTATTACTGTTATCTCTATTGTTATTTCGGTTGCTTATTAACTCTATAGGTGTTACAACCCATATTTGCATATGTTAGATTATGCCATAAGTTAGTCTACGTAGGTCCGGGAAGAGATTATCTTTAAGATGATAAGAATTTAGTCATATTGGTCTTAAATGATGCAAGGGAGTGGTTAACAAGTACTAGAGTTAAACGAATCAAGGATGTTGTAACTCGTATTTTTGGGTAAATCTAGAGGTGATTAATATTACCAAGAGGTCGTGTTTTAAGGTATTTGAATCATATAATATTCGTTTCATAAGTCTTGAATTCAAACGAGTTATGAAACAAAAGTCGACAAACGTTGTCGCAACATACGTTCATAATCTTACTTATGCTTTAGGTCAAATATCACTAATCTTTTCTCCAAATTTACTTGGAATTATGGGGACATCTACCCACCAAATTCAAGGTCTATGAGTCAAGTTTCTAACTCATTAAACCGTTTGTCGATACGATCTCCGAGTTGAGAGATATTCGAGTTTTTGCAAGACTGCGCCAAGCAGCTCTCTATGGGGAACACATCGGCGGTTAAGACATATAGATGTATATAACACGCCTCAACCCCTTTTTAAGTCATTGTTTTTCCATATATGCAGACCTTAGAACCCTAAGAACACCCTCTCAAGGTTCTCTCATTATCCAAGACTAAAACAAAGGCAAACAACACAAATCAAGTGTCGGGAATCCCGTGGCGCTAGTAAGTTTCTTGTTCTTCTTGTTGTTGCTGATTTTGTGTGTTCCAGCTCGTGTGGGAGGATGTTTTAAGTTGTTTGTGTTCTTTAAAATACTCCCTCAGGTTTTAATATCAACCCTAGGTGATTTCTAGTCCTCTAAAGTGATTCTAGTGTCGAAAAACCCTAATTGATTGCTAGCTTCGCTTCCTTGTTCTTGTAGCAGCATTGGAGGGATATTTCGTGTTCAATTGAGGTCCAATTGGAGTTTTTCTTTATGTTTAAAGGTAAGGAACACCTTACCCTACATGTATTTAAGATTATCCAAGTTACGACTAAGTCGTTGAAGCTAGAACTTGTGAGATATATGTCGAAAAGCTTGCTAGTAATGTTGTTGGTTAGTGGATTGTTTTGGGAGGCTCTTTGATTATTATTTATGTTGTTTGGGCTGTTTGGTGATTTTGTTAACTTTTGGGAAGTTCAAATAAATAGGGGAGGTGTTGTTCGTTTTATCATAAAATAGGTTACGACTGATACATAATAGTTACGACACTTAAACGATAACGATAGTGTCATTTCTCTTATTGTAGACTAAGGAGTCGTGGCATTTTTATAGATTGAGATTGAGCAGTATATAGAAGGTATGTGAGGCTATCCCGTTCCTTCTTTTGAACGAGTTCGATTGTGCGTAATATATTGAACAAGCTTTCAATGATACTCCACTCTTAAAGGCTAGCAGTACTTACATTGTTTCCCTTCTTATGGAACGATTGATGTTGATGTTACTTCTCTTATTCTTATGTTATCAATGTTGTTGGTACTTCCTTATTGTTATAAGACTCTTGATGTGGATTAGTCCTATTAACGTGTACGGAGGACACGGAACTTATGTCACTCCGAAAAGTTTAAAATTTGATTCCAATGAGTCTATCACACATCATATATATGTATCTACTTTAATCTACCGAGCGTGCTATAGGCGGCCGGGTATGGCACCTATTGTGCAAGCACTGATCAATTGGGTTTTACCGAGCTCCACGTGGCTGGGTAAGATTCTACCGAGCCTTATGCTGGCTGGGTATGTTTTTACCGAGCCTATTAGGGCGGGTACGATATGATGATAATGATGCCTACAGAGGTGTATGTTTTAAAAGTTTATGTGTGTGTGTGTATACATATATATATATATGTATGTATGTATCATGGCTTCATGTCAGTAGCCCTCAAAGGCACCTAGATGTTAGGTTGTATATTCTCTATCCCTGTTTACTTTATTCGTACTGACGTCCTTTTGTTTGTGGATGCTGCATGTTGTGCCGCACGTCCTAATAGACAGGTAGGCAAAGCTCCCCCACCATAGTAGGCTGTCCAGATCAGCGGTTATTGGCGAGATCCCTTCTCCGGACTTGCCGTGGTCTTGTTAGGAATCTTTTATAGATGTTATGGGTATATTAGGGCCCTGTTCCGGCAATGTTTCAGCACTTATATTCCTTTAGAGGCTCATAGACAGGTGTTCGACTCATGTATAGTTTGGATTTCCTTGTCAACTAATTTTTGTCGTATAGTCTCTCATGGCAACTTGTCAGCTCGTACCTTATACTTAGCCTCTTTACAGCCTTGTCGGCCCATGATATATATGTTCATGCCATTATTTGTTATTGTTGGTTGTTTAGGATTCATGTCTACCATTTATACTGATCTCATCGGCCCTTAATGATAATAAGAAAAGTTAGATAAAATGTGCGTTGGTGCTCGGCAAGTATGGCCCAGGTGCCAGTCATGGCCCTCCAGTTTGGGTCGTGACGAACTTGGTATCTGAGCAGGTTTGTCCTAGGGGTTGTCTATGAGCCATGTCTAGTAGAGTCTTGATTATAAATGTGTAGCCCGCCACATTTATAATCAGGAGGTTACATGACATTTAGGGTTGTTGCCTTCTTCCTGAATCTAGATCGTGCGTAGAGTTGAATCATAAGTGTTCGTCTCTAATATTCACCATGTTTTCTTTCAATGATGCGTTTGACTAGGAAGCAAACGATTAGTAGACGACTTGATACAGTTGCAGGAGAGGGTACCAGTCAGGTGCCTCCAGCCAGAGTAGGCCAAAGTGAGGCTTAGAGTGAGGTGCCATCTCATACCTCATCTACTCCTTCTCTAGAGGATGTTATGAGGCACCCAGCACCTCTAGTTCCTCCGTCTAGCACTGTAGACCAGGATATGCAGAGTGCAGTACTGTTGCTGGGCTAGCTTGGTAGCTGCTCAGGCTCAGAGGCAGAATACTGGTGCTGCTGATAAACCGGTTAGTGCGAGAGTTCGTGATTTTATTAATCTAGATCCTCCAATGTTTACCGGATTAGACCCCAAGGAGGACCCGCAGACTTTTATTGATCAGGTTCATCGTACACTATGGGTTATGCATGTTACTGATACGGAGGCAGTGGAGTTGGCTTCTTATCGGTTACAGGATTTAGCAGTTTTCTGGTATGAGAGCTAGGAGAGATCCTGTGGTCCGAACGCTCCCCCACCTGTGTGGAAGGAATTTTTTGAGGCCTTTCTTCGACACTACGTACCAGTTGAGATACAACGAGCTAGAGCTGATAAGTTCTTGAACCTTCAACAGGGTAATATGAGTGTGTGAGAGTATAGCATGCAATTTGATAGTTTATCAAGGTATACTCCCCATATAGTGGCCGAGATGAGAG
>MCJB01052105.1:10549-42401 GCA_002018475.1 Nicotiana obtusifolia | reverse complement strand
GGGGGGGGGGGTCCTAAGTTTTTTAAGCTAAAGGATCACCCCGTGCAACGTAAATAATACTTGGCAACTCTCTTAAGGTAGAGGTTGCTCGTATTATTCAGCAGGCACAGACTATCATCTCCTACTACCCGATTACAATGTTGAAGTTTACTTGAAAGCGTTCTAATTCAGTTCTAAGTCATCCCCTATGCGTGCACTACCTGTCCCATGCCTACGGTCTAGGAGGCTTTGGACCTACTATCGGGTGGTTCTAGACTTTACTTAGGTTGCTCAAAAATGATAAAATTAGGCAACATTCAAAACAGATACGACTGCATACAATAGCAATAAAAAGACTCAAGTTAACCTCCACACATAAGCACGCAAACAGATTTCTAGTTAGGCAGTAGACAGAATTAAGACGTATTAGAATCATTAAGTCCTATAGGCATGATTTCTATAGGATTCTAGTATTATACAGGCAGCGTTACAACTTAGGCTAATAGAGTTGTAGATTAAAAGTATTACAATCTTATAGGTAGGATACCTAAATGTTTATGCAGTAAGGTAATAAGACTGTTTGAGGGCCCAAGATTAACAATCCTGATGTTATGAATACGCTATAGCATCTATAGGTAGGATTTCTAACAGATTCATTTCTGGGCGGCAAAATAATTGAAAGCGCAGGTCTGTTTGTTTATTCCTACAAGCATGCTTTCTAGGCGAGTCACGTAATGGAAGGAAATATACCAAGGTGAGCAGTTTCAGTTATTGCGTTGACATGATATCTAGGTACAAAGATGAGGCTGTCAAACAAGCAATAAACAAGTCCAGTCTAAATCCTATAGGCATGCTCATTAAATTAATCATGTTTTCTAAGTGAATAGGTGAATTAACCAGCATGTTGTATAGATGATTCTCAAAAGATGAAGCATGGAAAGTAAACAAGATAGTTGAAGCCCTATAGACAAGTTTTCTACCCATTCATGCAAGAAAACAAAATATTCCCAACCCCCATTTCATTAATTTCCCCAGAATTTCAGTTTACAAGTTATTACAAACCACATTGAATGATTACAAACCCAAATACAAATATAGAATAACCCATTAACATATCTGGGCCTTCAAATAGGCTTAGAACTTCTTGTGAATTGTAGGCCCAAACTCCAGGTTCAGACCTAACATACAAGGGCCAAACGAATGACTTACTCACCCAGACGGATGCCAAACTTAATCATACAAGTGACAACAATATACTAAGTCACAAAGACAGGATTACAGGAAATAGGGTAGGCTCATGTTGTATCTCCAGAAACAAGTTCAAAGTGACAGGATTGAACTTGATAAGCTAGCAAACCATTCCAAATAGAGTTTCAAAGTAAAGCATGATCCAGAGTTAGCCTAGAGGACTTTAGACAAAAGAGTTTTAACATGAAGGTCCGGCAGAATCAAAGACAGGAACAAGTGCAATAGCAGTCTCCACATGGAACTTCTAACATGAGAGCCTAGTGAAGGCATGATCAGAAACGACATAACAGATAGGCTAGTGGGCATAGTCTACCATAGTTGACAAGCAATCACTTAGTTGAACACGGGAAACTTAACATGCAGAGCAGCAGTCATAACACAAAAGTTCATGCACATTACCAGAACTCATAGTAGGTGAAATATATCAACTCTAGATTAACAGTATAGGCAGGCATCAGGACTTATACCAGTTAACCACATATAGAATAAGAGGCTATGTATTGAAGTCTTAGGCAATATTTGAAGAAAACATAATTGAACAAGTCGAAAGAGCACACATTAGAGTTTACAAATAGCACGAAAACATGTCGTGTTTGTTTAGAAGTTCAAACAATACTGGTATTTAGAAATTATATGAGCATGGATCAACCATAAGAAAGTTAACAAGTTGTACATGAATGACTCAATAGGAAGTAATACATTAGAACAAATTCTGGGCACGAATTAGTCTATCACAAGAATCTGAAACAAGCAGAGAGATGAACTCATGACAACCAGCAGATATAAGCATTCAAACATACACAAACACACTAGGGTAAGCAGGCTCATGATAGTCAGAAGTCATGGGCATACATCAAAGCTTAGAGCTTTAAGCAGATTCTGATGCTAGGAAACACAATGCTGCAAGATAACTTCAAAGCAAAGAAGGCCATAAACAGAGACGACATAGTAGCATATTGGTCCATCAAAGCTTAAGTGACATAGATATACAGAGCATGAACACAAGCAAAAGAGAATGAAATTGCGAGAATCAAAGGTACTTACAAGTTGCAAATAAAGCGAATAAAGAATGAGAAACTCAAAATCTCAGGAATAGCAGCAATTGCAGGAGAGTAATGAAACCTCAAATCTCCAGTGCTTCAGAGTTCATAAGAGCCTCAAAGTAGGCTTCGAGCAGTGCTTGCACTGGAGGAGGCTAATGAACAGATTCCGGTGGCCTTGGCTTTCAACCGGCCAAAATCGAAGTCTTAGAATAGTATAGAATGAGTGAGAGTGAGAGAATAACAGTTACTCGGTTCCACTAAGGGGATTAAGGGAGGGATTTATATAGTAGAAAAATTGAACGAAAAAACAAGAAAACATAATTAATCAAACACAAAAATAAGGAAAGAAAAGCATGCAAAATCAATTCAGAATAAATTTAGGAGAAAAATCGAGTAAATTGTAGTTCAAGAAGGAGAATACGAATAGTCAAAGATCTCACTGAATCGGACCCATACAACCTGGTAATGAGTGTTTACAGATGAAATATCGTCTGGATTTAAACAAAATGAGGCTTGATTCCCTTGATTTGGAGCCTGGTACTTGCCAAAAATAGGCGAGTACTAAGTGATACCAAAATCATGTAAGACAATGAGACAGAGCATAAATGGAAAGGGAATCATGGAGTGATTCCATGTTGAGGTCGGAGTTGGACAGAATAAGGGAGGCGACTGCTAGGGTTTGAGAGAAGAGGAGAATTAGGGTTGCAGGTGGGTTTGGTTGGTTTAAAATAGAGTGGTGATTGTGGGCCGTTGATCTTGAGAGATCAACAGCTAGGATTAGAAAAAAAAATGGAACGGGTCATTGTAACGGGCCCCTTCCGGGTTTGGGAGAGGGGTCGTTTGGTTTGGGCCAAAGGAAGTAGGGCTAAGAATTGGGGATCTCTGGACCAGTGATTTTGGTCCAAAGTAACTTAAAAATGGGATGCAGATTAAAATACACGAAAATTATTAATAAAATAATATGTAAAACTATTTAATAGATAATAGAATACCACGTATGCAACAAAGTGATTGAAAATAATAACTTAACATTACAAAAATATAAAAATGCTATTTGACAAAAAATAATGTGAAAAAAATGTAATTAGGCATAGCACATAGGCTATTATTGCAAAATTGTGTAAATAGCCTAAAATACTAGTATAATTATGTAAAATGAGGTAACATATTATGAAACCTAGATGTGAATACAAATGATAAATTTAGATGATTAAGTCATCTCAAAATAATTTAAAGGGATAATTACTAAATAATCAAGTAATTTGAATGCAAAGAAATCAATTTTAAAGCTCTAAAAATTATGGAAAATTATGAAAAATACTTGTATAACTCTTATAAATTAAGTTATGATGCAAAATGATATTTTGAAAGTATATATACTATTTGTAAAATATGAGGAAAAAATTGGGTATCAACATACTGCCCATCTTGATATCATGTCAATAGAACACTAATCTTTTAATCAACTACTTCTGATGTTTTCATTACACCGCCCCTCCTAGATGACATGCCTATAGGAATAAGGTGTTATAAACATCAAGTCTGATTGTTAATTATTAGAAATCCTGCCTATAGGATGTTGTCACTCGCTTAAAAAATTGTTTGTGAGATCAACGTTGTTAATATTGGATTCTCAAAGCGGTTTCACTGCTTAATCATGCAACTATTAGAAATCATGCCTATAGGATAATGCCGTCTGCCTAAGACGCATATTTACAGAATCAATGCTAATAATTCTGAGTTTGCAAATAGTTTACTGCCTCCTCGTCTAAGCAGTTAGCACAATAATGTTGCATATACGATGTTGGAATTCAGAATCACCTGGAAACCATGCCTATAGGACTCTAAGTTTTTAATTCTGAACTCATCTACTGCCTATTCTACCACGTGCATTTGGTGTCTAAGTGTGGAGGCTAACTTGGGCCTTTAATTGTCTTTACGTGAAGTCCTATCTGTTTTGAATATTCCCTAGATTTCTCATTTTGAGCAACCTAAGTTGAGTTTAGAACCACCTCATAGTAGGTCCAAAGCCTCTTGGACCATAGATATGGGACGGTTAGTGCACGCATAGGATACAGTTTAGGAACGAATTAGAACGCCCCTGGACCATAGGTATGGTTCGTGCATACTGGCATCATCAGCATACCACACTAGATCCATAGGTCCTCCACCTCCTCCTCCACTAGCGATTCGAAAAGCAAAGGCAAAGGCAAAGGGAAGATGGATGATTTAAGTGGTATCCGAAAAGATAATGCTATTATGGTGGAGAATGTTGAAACTTCAGATGGTAGAAGCACCCTGGGGCAGAATAAGTTGGTCTTATGTTTGGAGCAGAAAATCCTAGAGCTATAGGGCGAGCTTGAGCAGGTCGAAAATCTGGCAAACCTTTCCCTTACTCTCATGTTCCGGACATCAACCAGCAAAATCCAACTACACAAAACCAGAATCCACCACCCATAGCGTCAAATCCTCCCCCACCTCCCCAAAACCTTAACCCACCACCAGTGCAAACCCCTCAACAACATCGCAATCATCCAACTCAATACTCGCAAACCACTATTTATCAAACTCCCCAAAATGCACCACAACGTACTCCTGATCCTCAAAACTCAATCAACCATCACCCATATACCCAAGTTCCAGGAACTCATCAAAGAAATCCGATATATGTGGAAACCTTATCCCATAGCCCGCAACAAACCCTATACATACCTGAAACGACTGAGAAGGACCTGCTCATTCGAAACATGGCAGAGGAACTCAAGAAACTTATAGGGAGAGTCCAGAGTGTTAAAGGTGGGAAAGGTGTTAAAGGTCTGAACTATGAAGATCTGTTTATTCCTAGAGGGTTACAAACCTCCCAAGTTCGAAATGTTTGATGGCACTGGTGATCCTATGGTGCATCTAAGAACCTATTGTGACAAGCTTGTGGGAGTAGGTAAGAATGAACAAATTGCATGAAACTATTCATGCGGAGTCTTACAGGAGATGCCTTGTCTTGGTATATCAGTTAAAACCTGAAGAAGTGGGAAAATTGGCTAAGTATGGCATCTGATTTCATGGACAAATTCAGGTTCAACAAAGAACGCGCCAGATGTTTTCTATATCCAAAACCTCAAGAAGAACAGACAGAAACCTTCCACGAGTATGCTACTCGTTGTAGGTCAGAAGTCAAAAAGGTAAGGCCAGCATGTTGCTTCCTTACGCACACGCAAGTATACGTGATCGACAAGTAATATAGGACAATGAGTCCGGATTATCGTACCCAAGGGACTTAAGTTAACTACTTTATAACAACTAATATCGTTATTTAAACAAGCAAAGATCAAGTTTAGTATATAGTTTAGTCTAAATTGTAATTCTAATTTAAATCTAGGAATTGCAAAGAACAATTATGTATTTTGTAAGCAATAAAACAAAGATTCCAGGGTTGTGATTTTAGTTCCAATCCTATTGCGTTCTAATTGATTTTATCGTTTATGTAGTTAATGTAAGATTGCTAATTGATCGATAATAATACTCATAGCCTTCTTCCGAAGTACTATTCGCCTATTCCTAACAAGATTAACGCCTATATTCCTATGGAATTAATCTAGCAAGAATGCATGAAGAACACGATTATATAATTAAGCATGGTGATTAAGTATATTCCTATCTTAACCACGAATCCACTCTTTTTAACAAAGTTAAGAACATGCTCTCTTCAATTCTTATTCTAATCTAAACTTAGTTTTCTCAAACATCGCATAGATAATTGATAGAACTTAATTGATGGCCAAAGCAATTAAGCAATTTAACATAGAAATTGAAGAAACAATCTTATCCACATTAACTATTAAAACGAAATCATCAAGTTAGAAACACAATATTCATGGCTAATCACAACCCCAGAACAAGGGGTGATTAGCCACTCATGTTCAACAAAACCAAATAACTAAGTATGAAAAACTAAAATAAAGATACTAGATTGAATTGATGGACTGAGAAATTGTTGTGTTGTTGATGTTCCTAGGCTCCCTTTTGCCCCAAAATCACGTTCTATCCCTCCTAGATAGGTTTAGGGATGTTTATATAGGAGTTAGGAAAGGTTGGGGTCGACTTGGGGATCTTCTAGGCTAAGTAGGAAACAAATCCCGAAATCAGTGCCCTGGCCAGCGCCCAGCGCCCACCAGGGGACTGAAGGCAGTAGCATTCCAGAAGTCACTGGTTCCAGCGCCACAGGCAGCGCTGGGCGCTGGCCTGTGGCCTGGTTTCTCCCTTTGTTCGTTTCTTCTTGTTTTGGCTTGGTTTCTTCCCCGGTTTCGTCCCCGATTTCTCTCAACTCATTCCTACACATAAAAACATATTATATTAACATGAATCAATGTGATTAACATCCAAATTCACACAAACAAGAGCTAAACATGGAATAATTTACACATTATTTAATACCTTTTCTACCAATTATCACAACTTTGGTCGCTTATCTAAAAATTTTAATTTCAAATTTTCGACCAACTTTGGTCGCTTCTTGGTCGCTATAGTACACTGTATATATGTACAGATNAACCCCAACTGTCGGAACACTGATAATGGCATCAAGTTTATGCTTGCTCCGAGGTCGCATAGTGCCCGTCCCACTGCATGTTTTCCAATGGATATCTGGATGGTGAAACTGCCCGGATCTTTTAACTTCTGTGGTAATTTTCCTTGAATTCTCGAGCTGCACTCTTCAGTAAGTGCCACTGTCTCAAACTCATTCAATCTTGTTTTGTTTGCCACAATGTCCTTGATATATTTTGCATATTTGGGTACTTCTTGAAGAATATCCACTAAAGGAATGTTTATTTGCACCTGCTTTAAGATCTCAAGGAATTTCTTATAAGCCTCATTATCTTTCAACTTTTGCAATCTCTGGGGAAAGGGAGGTGGTGGCCTTGCAACCAATTGTGGGGGTTGCTTAACCACTACCTCGTCGACTATATTTTCATCTCTTTTGGCCTTTCCTGAAGTGATCTCCATGGTGGTCGGTTTCTCATTAAAAGTGACTTGCTTTTTCTTTTTCTTTTCGACCTCCTCTAGCTGCCTCCCATTCCTTAATGAAACTGCATTTAATGATGCCCGTGGGTTAGCTTCAGTGTTGCTGGGTAGTGCCCCAGCAGGTCGAGTATTCTGTGCTCCGGCCAACTGCCCCAACTGGCGTTCTAAATTTCTCACCGTAGTATTGAGAGTTTGATACTCCGTTCTGAACTGTTTGTTATCTTGCACAAGCTGCTTCAATAAGTCATTTGTGTTTTCCTCAAGATGAGAAGGTTGCCTCTGTGATTGATTGTAATTTCCTTATGGTCTGTTCATATTCTATTGTGGCTGATTACCTCCCCAGGAAAAATTAGGATGATTCCTCCAATTAGGATTGTAGGAATTTCCATACTGTGCATGTTGATTCCCGGGACCCCGGTTTTGTTGCCCCACATAATATATAGACTCTGGATTGGTGGGACACATATCAGTTGAGTGGTTATCACCACATATCTCACAACATAGTGATAGCTGCTGAACCTGCTGCCTGGGCTGCACCTGCTGCATAGTCATACGATTCATCTGATTAGCCAATTTAGCCATTTCGGCTCTCATGGCTGCCAAATCATCCAATTCTATCAAACTTGTTCCTTTCTGCTTTATGGCCCTGCGTGAGTCACCATCACCTTGCCAATTATGGTCATTGGCTGTAAAGTTGTTCAATAAAAGTTGGATTTCGCTGTAAGGTTTTGCCATGCAACTTCCACCGCATGCTGAATCCAGGTTCATCTTTGAGGCTTCATCTAGACCGTCAACATATGTATGCCCAAGTACCTCATCTGTTTGGAAATGGTGTGGACAATCTCTCAGTAGCTTTTTGTACCTCTCCCATGCTTGTCTAAGGGTTTCCCCCTCTCTCTGTTCAAAGCCCAAAATTTGACTTCTCAGTGACTTAGTTTTCTTGGTCGGGAAGAATTTGATCAGAAACTTCCTTGCTAAATCATCCCATGTATATATACTGTTCGCTGGCTCCTTCTGTAGCCACTCTTTTGCTTCCCCCAACAGAGAAAAGGGAAACAAAGTCAATCTTACATAATCCTTCCACACATCCGGGTAGTTGTATGTGTCTGTTATCTCTAAGAAATTCTGGATGTGTCGCTGTGGGTCTTCGTGAGGTAACCCCACATATTGGCCCGTCGACTGGATGAGTTGCACCATATACTGCTTCAGCTCAAAATGTCCGGTGATTTCAGGCTTAACAATTGCCTGAGTCATATTGGCCAGATTAGGCCTTGCAGCTTCTATCACCGCCCTTTCAGCGTTTCCTGCCATATCGATAGGTTGTGGTTGCTCAACTATATCCAGCTCTGGGTTATTTCTGGTCCTGGCGTCTACCTCCCTCCTTAGTCTGTGTAAAGTACGTTCAATCTCTGGATCAAAGGGAAGCAGGTTGTTTGCACTTCTAGTTCTCCGCATTCAACAGAAAAACCTGTGTCAAAGCAAACAACGTTAGCCGATTAATAAAACTTGAATGAATAACAAATAAAAGCTGTAATTGGTAAAGTAGTAGAATTGTTAAGTCCCCAGCAACGGCGCCAAAAACTTGTTGCTCCCTTACACACACGCAAGTATACGTGATCGACAAGTAATATAGGACAATGAGTCCGGATTATCGTACCCAAGGGACTTAAGTTAACTACTTTATAACAACTAATATCGTTATTTAAACAAGCAAAGATCAAGTTTAGTATATAGTTTAGTCTAAATTACAATTCTAATTTAAATCGATGAATTGCAAAGAACAATTATGTATTTTGTAATCAATAAAACAAAAGATTCCAGGGTTGTGATTTTAGTTCCAATCCTATTGCGTTCTAATTGATTTTATCGTTCGCATAGTTAATGTGAGATTGCTAATTAATCGATAATAATACTCATAGCCTTCTTCCGAAGTACTATTCGCCTATTCCTAACAAGATTAACACCTATATTCCTATGGAATTAATCTAGCAAGAATGCATGAAGAACACGATTATATAATTAAGCATGGTGATTAAGTATATTCCTATCTTAACCACGAATCCGCTCTTTTTAACAAAGTCAAGAACATGCTCTCTTCAATTCTTATTCTAATATAAACTTAGTTTTCTCAAACATCGCATAGATAATTGATAGAACTTAATTGATGGCCAAAGCAATTAAGCAATTTAACATAGAAATTGAAGAAACAATCTTATCCACATTAACTATTAAAACGAAATCATCAAGTTAGAAACACAATATTCATGGCTAATCACAACCCCAGAACAAAGGGTGATTAGCCACTCATGTTCAACAAAATCAAATAACTAAGTAAGAAAAACTAAAATAAAGATACTAGTTTGGATTGATGAACTGAGAATTTGTTGTGTTGTTGATGTTCCTAGGCTCCCTTTTGCCCCAAAATCACGTTCTATCCCTCCTAGATAGGTTTAGGGATGTTTATATAGGAGTTGGGAAGGTTTTGGGGCAGTTTAGGGTCTTCTAGGTCGAGTAGGAAACAATTTCCGAAGTTGGTCCCCTGGTCAGCGCCCAGCGCCCCCCAGGGGACTGAAGGCAGAATGTTGGCTGATGGTCACTGGTTCCAGCGCCACAGGCAGCGCTGGGCGCTGGCCTGTGGGCTGGTTTCCGCCTTTGTTCATTTCTTCTTGTTTTAGCTTGTTTTCTTCCCCGATTTCGTCCCCGATTGTTTTCAACTTATTCCTACACATAAAAACACATTATATTAACATGAATCAATGCAATTAACGTCCCAAATTCATACAAACAAGAGCTAAATATGAGATGATTTTCATAACATTTTATATCTTTTCTACCAATTATCACAGCACTTGAAGAAGAACAAATGAACAAATTCTTTGTTAGAGGAGCTCAAGATACGCAATATTATGAAAGGCTGATGGTCATCAAGAATCACAAGTTCTTAGACATCATCAAGTTAGGAGAGAGGATAGAAGAAGGAATCAAGAGTGGGATGATGACTAATTTTGGGGCGTTGCGAGCCACAAATAAAGCCATCCAATCAGGAGGGATCTTGAAAAAGAAAGAAGTGGGTGCTGTGATGGTAGCCTAGGGCCCCAAGTCTCCCTTCACATACCAAACACCTCCACCCACATATCAACCCTCACCCCCAAAATACCAATACCCTACCATCACCTACCATACCTACAACACTCAACCTGCATATTACCATTCACCTCCACCCGCTCGCCAAAGCTACTTAAAGCCACGTCCAAATTTCGACCGCAGAACTCCTAGACTATATACCTCAATTGCTGAAGCCATATCCCAACTGTATGAGAGACTGAAGACTGCTGGTTACATCACCCCTATTCCTATTGTTGCTGTTGAAAATCCTTTCCAGTGGATCAATCCCAACAAAACATGTGCCTATCATTCAGGCATGAATGGTCATACTATTGAAGAGTGCCGCATGTCGAAAGACAAGATTCAGATGCTGATCGACACTAAGGTTATACAAGTAAAGGAAGTTGCACCAAATGTCTGCAATAACCCTCTCCCGGATCACAGGGGTGAAGGGGTGAACGTGATAGAAACTGATGATGAATGGGATCAGGAAGGGTCGATCAGACTCATTCGAGAGGGAGACACTCCTAAAACATCTCTGGTCACCCTCACACCAGTTGTGGTACAAACCCACGCACCATTTGAGGTCGAGGTAACTACACCCTTCACTATAATAGTAGCTCCTACACCATCTTACGAGCCTGATGCTGTCCCATGGGATTATGTTGCGGAGGCGAGAAGAAAGGGAAAAGCCAAGATGGAAGAAACAGGTGTCGCGCAAGGTATGACTGGAACTAGCAGAGTTTACACACCTCAAAATCTGGGAGGAACGAGCAGAGAAGCTGCGCCTAAGCCGCCTGTTGTTGAGATGTGCACTGACGACCTTTGGAGGAAGATAAAAACAAGGGAATACTCAATTGTTGACAACTTGAACAAGACTCCCGCTCAGATATCCATTTTATCACTATTGCAAAACTCAGATGCTCACAAGAATACCTTGATGAAAGTGTTGAGTGAAGCTTATGTACCTGCCGACATTACTAGTGGAGAGATGGCTAACATGGTCGGACAGGTACTGGAGAGTCATAAAATTACTTTCCCCGAAGATGAGTTACCGCCAGAAGGGTTGAGCCACAACAAGGCGTTGCACATCATAATGCAATTTGAGGACAAGTTCATTGCTAGGGTCCTGATAGATGGAGGTTCGAACCTGAATATATGCCCATAAACCACTATGAAAAGATTAGGTAAAGGCCTGCACGAGATGCGGATAGGAATCATAAATGTGAAGGCGTTCGATGGATCCTAGAGAGCCACTATCGGGGAAATCAAAATTGATCTACAGAGGGGTCCTACTTGGATTGATGTTGAGTTCCAAGTGCTAGATATATCTGCTACTTACAACCTATTCTCAGGACGACCATAGATACATACAGCTGGGGAAATGCCTTCCACTCTGCACCATGTTGTGAAGTTCGAGTGGAATCATCAGGAGGTGATCATTCATGGAGATGGAAGTAACCCTATCTACACCAGCCGAACCGTTCCAGTCATATAAAACAGGAGGAAGCTGGGCGGAGAATCATATCACCGCATTGAGCGGGTGAACATAATTGAAAAGGATCTATGGTGGAGCAAGAAGATAGAAAGCATATTGCTGTGGATGGGATATAAAGCAGGCAAGTGTCTTGGCAAAAAGCTTTAGGGGATCACTAAATCCATACAACCACAGTATCATGGCACGATCTTTTGACTTGGGTATGAATATACCGTACAAGAACATCAGGATTGGATACCGCCATGGCGCACCCATTATTATCCTCTGGAACAACCCATACCACGTCTGCACCAGACATTTTGTCAGGCTGACATAATGTGGGGATCCGAGGAAGATAAGATTTTGGCCGGTATGAGGAAGTTGTTTCTGGAGGAAGAAGACGTGGACTATAGTGCAATTGTTGAGGAGGAGGAGGAGGAGGAGGAGGAGGAGGAATTACCATTCAGACAATGGAAAAAGGAGCTGTTCTCAAGAACTAGGCCTCTGCACCTTCCCGGGCTCGCCGACTTCCTAGGTAGCCTGGAAAATTAGCATGACTTGTTTTCAAATTATTTTGAGCATTTAAGACATTTTCAATATTTTTTTTTGAAATAATTACTCGAGCCATCGAGTTGTACCTGTTCACATTTTAAAGTTTTATTAATGCATTATCGCTTTTCATATTTATTATTATCTTTCTACATTCTTTCAGCATAATTATTACATATCTTGATGAACCTACGACTGTGACATGTAATAAGACAACGCAACGTAAGGAAAGTGATTCGGAAGATCTGGAAGATGATATAATACCTAAGGAAATTGTCAAAGAAGTAGAGAATTTTGAAAACAAATTAAAGTCTAATTTGGAGGAAACTGAGGCCGTTAACTTAGGGGATTCAGAAACAGTCAAAGAAACTCGCATAAGCATTCATCTATCACCATCAGAAAAGGAAGAGTACATTAGGTTCTTAATGGAATACGAGGATATTTTCGCATGGTCCTACACTGATATGACTGGGTTAAGCATATCCACAGTAGCTCACAAGCTACCTACCAATCCCATATGTCCACCGGTGAAGCAGAAGCTCAGAAAGTTCAAGCCAGATATGAGTCCGAAGATAAAAGAGGAGGTCACCAAGAAAATTAAAGCCAAGGTTCTTCGAGTGGTCGAATACTCGACCTGGTTAGCCAACATTGTGCCGGTTCCGAAGAAAGATGGGAAAGTTAGAGTATGTGTCGATTACCGAGATTTGAACAGAGCAAGTCCTAAGGATGATTTCCCATTGCCTAACACACACATACTGATCGACGACTACGCCAAGCATGAGCTCCAATCTTTTGTGGATTGCTTCGCGAGATATCATCAGATCTGGATGGACAAAGCGGATGCCGAAAAGACCGCCTTTATCACACGATGGGGGATATATTGTTACAAAATGATGCCGTTTGGTTTGAAGAATGTTGGGGCCACCTACATGAGGGCCATGACGACTATCTTTCGCGATATGATACATATGGAAATACAGGTATACGTGGATGATGTTATCATTAAATCCAAAAGGAGATTAAATCACATAGCAGACCTGAAGAAGTTTTTTGACCGACTTCGAAAATACAATTTGAAGTTGAACACCGCAAAATGTGCCTTCGGAGTCCCTGCTGGAAATTTCTAGGTTTCATCGTCAGCAGTTGAGGTATTGAGTTAGACTCGTCAAAAATCAAAGCTATCTAGGACTTGCCACCACAATAGAATAAGAAGGATGTGATGAGTTTTCTAGGACGCCTCAACTATATTAGCCGTTTTATAGCACAATCAATGGTGATATGTGAGCCAATCTTCAAGATGCTGAGGAAAGATGCTGAAACAAGCTGGACTGAAGAATGCCAGAAAGCCTTCGAGAAAGTCAAGGAGTATTTATCTAAACCGCCCGTGTTGGTCCCGCCAGAACCAGGAAGACCTCTACTGCTTTATTTGTCCGTGTTGGATGGAGCCTTTGGCTACATTCTAGGACACCATGATGAAACTGGAAAGAAAGAGCAAGCGGTATATTATCTGAGCAAGAAGTGCACGCCTTACGAGGCTCGGTACTCTTTGTTGGAATGCACCTGCTGTGCTTTGACATGGATAGCCCAGAAGTTAAGACATTATTTCTGTGCGTACACTATATGTGTCATATTAAGGATGGATCCACTAAAATACATCTTTCAGAAATCCATTCCTAAGGGTAAGTTAGCAAAATGGCAGATATTGCTATGTGAGTTCGACATCTTCTATGTAACTCAGAAGGCAGTCAAGGGGCAAGCGTTGGCCGATCACTTGGCGGAGAATCCCGTAGACGGAGAATACAAACCATTGAAGACGTATTTTCCCGATGAGGAGGTGTCGTTGGTAGGTGAAGATATTACCGAAGCATACGACGGTTGGAGAATGTTCTTCAACGGAGCAGCAAACTTCAAGAGCGTGGGCATCGGAGGTGTCCTAGTATCAGAAACCGGTCAATATTACCCGGTATCCGCAAAACTTAGGTTCCCGTGCACCATAATATGGCAGAATACGAGGCCTGCATCTTGGGACTCAGGTTGGCCGTAGACTTGAATGTTCAGGAGTTACTTGTAATCGGAGATTCTGATCTATTGGTACACCAAATACTAGGAGAATGGGTTACTAAGAACACTAAAATATTGCCATACTTGCATTGTGTACGAGAGGTTATCAAGAGGTTCACAAAGATGGAATTCAAACATGTTCCAAGGATTCAGAACGAGTTCGCAGATGCATTAGCTACCTTGTCTTCCATGATATAACATCCAGACAAGAATTTCATCGATCCTATTCTAATAGGAATTCATGAGAAGCCAGCCTACTATGCTCATGTTGAAGAAGAGTTCGACGTAAATCCATGGTTCCATGACATCAAGGAATACTTGGAAAAGGGAGAATAACCAGAGAATGCTACACATACTCAGAAGCGCACACTTCGAAGATTGGCCAACCATTTCTTTCAAAGCGGGGGAACTCTGTATAGAAGGACTCTTGATTTGGGATTGCTAAAATGTGTCGATGCCAAGGAAGCATCTAGATTTGCGGACCTCACATGAACGGTTTCGTTTTGGCCAAGAAGATATTAAAAGTAGGGTATTTCTGGATGACTATGGAGACAGACTATATCAAATATGTTCAAAAGTGTCACCAATGCCGGATACATGCTGATATGATACGAGTACCACCCAACGAACTCACTGCAACGAATTCACCATGGCCTTTCTCTGCTTGGGGCATGGATTTCATCGGACCAATTGAACCCACTGCTTCAAGCGGACACAGGTTCATTCTGGTGGCCAAAGACTACTTCACAAAATAGGTTGAAGCCACGTCTTATAAGGCTTTGACGAAGAAGGTCATAGCCTATTTTGTCCGGGACCACATTGTTTGTTGATTTGGAGTACCTGAGTCAATCATTACTGAAAATGCCGCCAATCTCAACAACGACTTGATGAAAGCTATGCGTGAAACATTCAAGATCATGTATCGGAATTCTACAGCATACATGCCGCAAATGAATGGAGCCGTAGAAGCCGTCAACAAGAACATCAAGAAGATATTGAGGAAAATAGTGGACAACTACAAACAATGGCACGAAAAGCTACCATTTGCTTTTCTTGAATACCGCACCACAGTTTGTACATCAACTGGGGTAGAATTTTGAGGAGGATCTCATGCATTATCACATATTTCAAACAACTAAATTATTATAAAAACATTTTGGCATTCTTTCTATAGTCGCCAGACATTACCTGGGGTGACTCGATCATGACCTTAAGAATGGAGCAAAAGCAAAGCGAGGAATCCAGAGCACAAACCAACCTTCCACCCCTCCCCCTCCAAAACTCTTTTTCTTTGGATGCAGGCACAATGGACATAACAGGAACGTCCGCAAGTATATACATACAATAAGATTACTATCTTCACACCGACAGAAGTCACCAAACGCAAACGCGTCAAGCTAAGAAATACTTTACCCTCTCACATTTAATCATTTCTCTTCTTGCATAGGGCTAAGCATTGTCCCCATCATTGCATAAGGCTAAACATTGCCTTTCCTTACATTAGACTAAACACTATCTTCATTCTTTGTATGAGACTATGCGTTGCCTCCGTTATTTCATAAGGCTAAGTATTGCCTTTCCTTACATGAGACTAAACATTGTCTCAATTCCTAGCATAGGGATAAGCACTACCCCCGATCAGTGCATAAGGCTAAGCATTGCCTTTTAGCATGAGACTAAACATTGTCTCCATTCTTTGCATGAAGCTAACCATTGCCTCCATTATTGCATAAGGCTAAGCATTGCTTTTCCTTGCATGAGACTAAACACTGTCTCCATTCCTTGGATGATACTAAGCATTGCCTTTCCTTGCATGAAACTAAGCACTGTCTCCATTCCTTGCATGATACTAAGCATTGCCTTTCCTTGCATGAAACTAAGCACTGTCTCCACTCTTTGCATAAGGCCAAGCTTTGCTTCCACTCACATAGGACAAAACACTGTCTCCACTTACATATGACCAAGTAGTATCTCCCTTCTTCGCATCGGGATAAGCACTGCCCTTATCTTATACCAGACTACGCCTTGTCTTGTCTCGTTCTTGCATGTGACAAAGCATTACTTGTCTCCTCTATCAAACGATCGATATTATCGCATACTTGCATTTCATGGGCTAAAACATCACCACATTATCCGAAGGCGTCATAGTCCGAAGGCACCATCCTCATAGCCTGAAGACACCATGCTGGCCTGAGGATCTCTTATTGCATATCATTATTCAAAGGCATCATAGTCCAGAGGCACCATCCTCAAAGCCCGAGGACACCATTCCATGGCCTGCAAATCCCTTATCAAATGTTTCATGGCCCAGGACGTCATAGTCTGAGGACATCATTCTCATCGTCCAAAGACAAGTCCCATGGTCCGAAGGGAATTTGCATCATGTTTAAATTTTCGCAATAACCTATATATATATATATATATTCACGTACATCGTGTTTTATATTATGCAGGTAGAGCTCGGGAGGTAACTATTCTATAAATAGGAGAAATTCTCACTCCAGTTTCCATTCACAACGTTCGCATCCTTCGATCACCTCAAGCGTAATCGATGATCAACTATTGATTTCCCTTTGTTCTATAACAATTCAACTATTTTCCTTATACATCTATAACGATTAAATTTGTTTGTGATATAGTGACACCGGATTTTGGGAGTTTGTTAAACAGTTGTAGTCATGTTTAGACCATGTCTTTGATTTTCTATTCAGAATATTTATTTGAGATTTATTCCACCTTATAATTTATATCATGAAACAATTAATGGCTTAATAATATGTTTTCCTAATTATGGACTGAGTATTGGCTTGCCTAGCAGCCGGTTAGACGCCATCACAATCTTTGGTGGGATTTTGAATTATGACAATGCTATAAGTATTTATCATATTTAATATGATATCATTGTTACAAGATAGTATTCAAGTACATATGGAATAATTCTACTCACCATGATGATCACTGCAACTCTATTTTTAAAAATCAACTTCAATTATCAGACTATTAGACCAATCCTTGGGACAATCTAATACTCTCTCTCTCTCTCTCTATATATATATATATATAATATTCTATTAGTCAGGGAGCTAGTGGTAGATGTTAGGAGGGCAAACGACAAGCTGATGACTATTAAGTTGGTTTTTGGAGGGTTTAATTTAAACATAGTTACTGCTTACGTTCCCCAAGTAAGCTTGGACTAGGAGGTCAAAAGGCGCTTTTGAGAGGATTTGGACGAGGTTGTGCGTGGTATTCTGCACATGAGAAGATTTATATAGGTGTATATTCAATGGACACATTGGTATGACTTCTGGGGGTTATAATAATGTGCATGGCGACTTTAGTTTTTGACATAGGAATAGAGGAGGGACTTTGTGGTTGGATTTCACTAAAGCTTTTGATTTGGGGATAGCTAACTCGAGTTTTCTAGAAGAAGGAAGAGTATTTAGCCACCTTCTAGAGTTTCATGGTCAAGACCCAAATTGATCATCTACTCTTCAGGAAGTACAATAGAGGTCTATGAAGGGATTGATAAGGTTGTCTTGAGTGAGAACCTCACAACCCAACATAGGCTCTTGGTTATGGACCTTGAAATTATGAGAAAGAGGGAAAAAAGGGTTGGGTATTGTCAACCTAAGATCACGTGGGGAGCCTTGACAAAGTACAAAGCTCAGGAGTTGGGGAAGAAGATACTAACTATGAGGGGCTGGAGGAGTAGTAGTGACACGAATGGTATTTGGACCACGATGGTAAATTGCATTAGAGAAGCCACTAGAGAGGTATTATGGATCTCGAAAGGTTACTCCGGTGGTCACAAAGGGGTCTAGTGGTAGAATGGAGAGGTCCAAGAAAGTGGAAGTGTCATGACCCTAATTCCCACCTTGAGGATCGTGATGGCACCTAGTCTCCAAGACTAAGTAAGCCTAACAAATATGAGGTTTAACAGAAATAACCAACTTAACTATTAATTATAAAATAAATAAATGACATAACATAACCAAGACAGAATAATAGTCATACATCCCCAAAACCGGTAATACAAAGTCATAAGTTCTACTGAGAGTAAACTAGGAATCTCAAATACAACACTGTTTTGGAATAAAATAAACTACTAGTAAACGAAAACATCAGAACATGACTCTGAGGCCTGTGAACGGAATGACTGGTATACCTTGAAGTCTCCACAATATCTGGCTTAACACACTAGCATCCGGCTCAATCCGAGGTACCTGGATCTGCAAAAAAATATGCAGAAGCGTAGTATGAGTACACCACAATAGGTACCCAGTAAGTATAAATAATAACCTCATTAGAGTAGTGACGAGGTTGAAGTCAAGACACTCACTAGACAATAAACTTGTCCAGAATATCAATATAAAGCTAGCAACGAAAAACAAAGTAAGCAAATGGCAACAAAGAGTAAACATTTGATAATAGAACAATTTAAACCAAACACGGTTATATTACAAGTAAATCAATTAATGAAAAGAGTGATAGTTCAAATCCTCAAGTCGTTCCAACACAAGATTTACAACAAGAATCACTCCAGGTACCACACCTCATAATGACCAATCACAAATCACAATTCATAATTCCTCCTTATGACGCCGTGTGAGCTTCACATTTTAAAATTTTCCAATATAGCTTTACGTCCCTTATCTCGCCACGTGTGCTTCAAAATGAAGTATTTATCCTTACTAGCAACAAGCGCATAAGTCTCCTTATCTCTCCACATGCGCATTGTTGATACCCAATTTTGCCCTCATATTTTTATAAAGGCTATGCTTTTAAAAGTATCATTCCTACATCATCACCAATTTATAGGAGTCATACAAGTATTTGCTATAATTTTCCATAAATTTTAAAGCTTTAAAATTGATTTCTTGCATTTAAATTATTTGAATATGTATTAATTACCCCTTTTAAATTATTTTTGTGATGACTTAATCATCAAAATTTTTTATTTGCACCCACATATATGTTTCGTAATATTTTACCTTATCTTTATATAATTATATTTTTATTTTTAATCTATTTACATAATTTTTGCAATAATAGCCTATATGCCGTAGCACAATTACATTTTATTATATTAATTGTGTCCAAACAACATTTTAATATTTGTATAACATTAAATTATTATTTTCAAGCATCTTACTACACAAATAATATTTTTATTATTTATTATTATTTCTTATAAATTATTTTTTTAAATTTTTCGTGTATTTAAAAAACTTTGGCCCAATTTTGACTTAATTTCGGACCCAAAACCTAGGCCCAATTCCCTGGACCAACCAAACGTCCCTTTACCAAACCCGATCGCAACCCACTTAAAATGACCCGACCCGCCCTGCCATTCTATAATCCAGACTGTTGACCTCTCAAGATCAACGGTCCACGATAACCCCACCCTTTTTAATTACATCCTCTAAAACCCTAGCCCCATTCTTCTGAGATGGCCGCCTTGAACCCTCTCTACTCTCTTCTCCTCTCAAACCCTAGTAGCCGCCTCCTCTATCCTCCCCAACTCTAGTCCTAATATGGAATCTCTCCATGATTTTCCTTCTATTTATGCTCGATCTCTCTGTTATTACAAAGTTTTAGTATCACATAATACTTGCCTATTTTTGGCAAGTATACGGTCCTAAATAAAGCGCAATCATCTCCAGACTTTCAAGATCTTGACGGGTTTTCGTCTATATGCATCATGGCAAGGTTATACGAGGCCGATTCACTAAGATCTTTGGTCGATTCTTTGATATCTCTTGAACTAGGGTTTGAAATTTCAATTTTTCTTTATCGGTTCCATTATCGATTGCATGCGATATTTTCTTTCCTTATTTGTGTTTGATTAATTATTTTTCATGTTTGCTATGTTTGATTTTTACTACTATATAACCCCTCCCCAATTTCCCATTTAGACAGACCTTAATCACTTAAATTACTACTACTCTTTTATTCTTATTCGTCTTATACTACTCTGAGGCTCCATCTCTTGGCTGGCTGAAAGCTAACCGAAATTCGATTATCGAACCTTTTTCAGTGTGAGCATTGCCCGGGGTTCATTCGAAACCCTTGGGAACTCTAACGCACTGAGATTCCTAGGTTCTACTGTTCGTTTGCTATTAACATTGAAGTGTTGCTAAAATTATTCTTCTTGTTTACTTGTTCATTAATTTGTAACTAGTAAGTACCTATGACTCTTGGAATTTAATTTTCTTTTCATTTGAGTTCCTGCTCTGCATATCTATGTCTCTGGGATTTTTATGAACCAACATGCTATTGTCTACTCTGAAGCTATTCCTGAGGCTCTGTACCTTGTAGTAATCGAACTTACCTATTTGTTGCCTTGGTTCTATTTTCTAAAGTATGTTTGCTCTAATTTGTGTGCTCGAATGCTTATCACTATTGCTTAATCTGAGTTTAGCTTCTTGCCTTGGTCTGTACTTTTGTAATGAGTCGAGTCATGCCCAGAACCCGTTCTAATTCTTATTGAATCATTCATTTGTACTAAATATTTTTCCTAGAGTTAACTCCTGATCATGTTATTAACCCAAACATGTTCCCTGCCTGGTTCTGTATCTTTGTGATCAATCAATGCAAGTGTTTTAGACCTTGTTAAGTCATTCCTATCCAACCTGCTAAATTATTGATGTTATATTAATTAGCTAAGGCCTGTTTCCATGCCATTTAAGTTCTAATGTATGTTTTGACTTATGCAATCCTGTGCTCTTCAGTATTGTTTGAGACCTTAGGGTAGCCTCAAACAGCCTCTCCTCTCATGTATAGCCAACCAGCGCCAGGTCCAATACGAGCCTATCTGACTTCTGAAAATTAACATGTCTCTTATGTTGTGTTTAATGTTCAGCATGCTAGAGTTTTTCCCTGCTCCATTAAGCAATTGCTTGATCTTGAGTTTGTTTTGTTACATTTCTTCTTTGGGTTTCATGATGGACACTTTCATGTGATGGCTGTGCTTTGTTTGTTTCTTGCCAGAATCTTCTTGACCTTCATCTAAGGTTCCCTAGGTTAATTCTGAATCGTGCTTCATTTTGATATTTTGTGGAATGGTTTACTATCATGTCACTCTTAAACTTTGTTTCTAACATTATAAGCATAAACCTGCCTTACACTTGCCTTGTGTGCCTTGCAATTTAGCCTGGTTATGTACATGTTTCTTGGCTAGAGATGTTGATAGCTACAACTCTAATAACTAAGTGTTTAAGTTGTTTAGTTAATTCTACGAGTATTTAGTCACCTATATGGCTGATTTTGGCATGGTTTGGGTAAGTAAGATTATTCGTTAAGCCTAGTGTTGGGCCCTACATGTTGGGTTGGAGCATGGAACTCAGGTTGCTATAATAAGTGGTGTATGGGTTTGCTGTTATGCGAAGTTTAAGACCATTGAAGGTCTCTGCATTGGGCCTATGTTTGTTCTATTGGACTTATAGTTGTTTTATCTTGTAACTAGTCATCTTTAGGTCTATGCTATGTCATTTGGTGCCTGTAATAATTTGTAATAATGAATAATGGGGAGATCAATAAAAAGGGGCTGGGGTATTCTAATATTTGCATGAAAGGGTAGAAAACATGCCTATAGGGTCTACATGCTTTATGTGCTATTTTGTTTAAATTTCTTCATTTCTGCACATCAATAGAAATCATGTATATAGGAATCATGCACACCTCTCTTGTACACTGTTCAAACATGTTAATTCAAGTATTTACCATACTCAATTCTGTGTTACTATTGTGCATTTAAACAACATGCCTATATGATGTATAACATATGCTTTTGTCAATCTAGATACCATACCTATAGGAATTCAAATATTCAATCGCTCGATTGCTTCTATTACTTTTAGTGTATGCCCATCTAGATATCATGACTATTGGACACTAATCTTTTAATCAACCACTTTTGTTGTTTTCATTACACTAACCCGCCTAGATGACATGCCTATAGGAATAAGGTGTTATAAACATCAAGTCTGATTGTGAATTATTAGAAACCCTACCTATAGGATGTTGTCACTCGCTTACAACATTATTCATGAGATCAACGTTGTTAATACTGGACTCTCAAAGTGGTTTCACTGCTTAATCATGCAACTATTAAAAATCATGACTATAGGACAATGTCGCCTGCCTAAGACGCATATTTAAAGATCAACGCTAATAATTATGAGTTTGCAAATAGTTTACTGCCTCCTTGCCTAAGACATTTAGTACAATAACGTTGCATATACGATGCTGGAATTCAGAATCACCTAGAAACCATGCCTATAGGACTCTAAGTTTTTTATTCTGAAATCATCTGCTGCCTATTCTGCCACGTGCATTTATTGTCTATGTGCGGAGGCTAACTTGGACCTTTAATTGTCTTTACGCGAAGTCCTATCTATTTTGAATGTCGCCTAGCTTTCTCCTTTTGAGCAACCTAAGTTGAGTTTAGAACCACCTCATAGTAGGTCTAAAGCCTCCTGGACCATAGGTATGGGACGGGTAGTGCGCGCATAGGATACGGTTTAAAATTGAATTAGAGCTCCTTTAAGTAACAACTTCACCATAATAATTGGATAGCAGAAGATGATAGTCTGTGCCCGCTGAGTAATCTGAGCAACCCCAACCTTAAGGGAGTTGCGAAGTATTATTTATATTGCACTGGGTGATCCTTTAGACTAAAAAACTTAGGACCTCTCCCTTGTTCTTTATATGCATGTTATTTACACTTAGTTATTTAACATAGACCAATGCAGTTGTATACTTGTAATCTTTAAGATTTGTACCGATTATTTATTCTTAAGAGTTATAATAGAGTCTTCAATATCTATATTTTTCATTGGTTATTTGATCGCCTAGCTTAATTACATAATCTACATAGTTTAAAATTTTGCCAGGACCCGCAGTTGTTGACATCGAAGAGTGCCTAACACCTTCTCTTTGAGGTAATTTGAGCCCTTACCCGATCTTTGGTGATGTTGACTGGTCAAATGGATATATTCGCAAATAGGTGCCCTAACACACCTTAAAAATCGTCAGGTGGCTACTCTTCTCTTTTAATACTCATTTAAAAGAGTTGTCACACGTCGAAGCCCGCTTTTGCGAGAAAATGGGGCGCGACAGCATGGCAGCTCTGCTGGGAATTTATACTTAGGCTCTTACCATAACGAACTTGACTTATGTGGATTATTTCCCTTGTTTTTCTATATTTGTTAAACTTCTATGACATGAACATCCCTTCCCTTATTTTCCCATATTTGTTTAAATTGCTATGACGTGCACATCCTTTTCCTTATTTACCCATATTCTTTTAAATTGCTATGACGTGAACATCTTTTCCCTTATGACATGTATGACATCTCTGCATTTCCTTCATCTTTTCTAAAACTACTATATCATGACTCTCCCGTCCCTACTTCCTACTTGCTTCATTACTTTCTCGCATGTTTTCATGAGTTAAACTGACTTCTCTTTTTGTCTTTTCTTTCTCTTTTGTTTCTATTCCCGTTCATCTTTATCATAATTGCTATTTTCTTACATACTTTTATCATGCAAATGCTTGGCAGTGTATTAGTATTTCTGCATAAAGCGTGCTCCGCATCATACTCTACTCGTGCCTATTATCAACATAGCGGTGCTTGATGAGTGTCCGAGCTTTCCTGAAATCACCCTTTTAAATCGGAAAGGCTTATTTGCAGTAGACTAGTCGATCATCGGTGAAGTCAACTATTCGGTGCCTTTCCCTCTCAGGTTGTCCACTTGAAAGTACCATTCTAGAACTTTCTAGAAACCACACTCCGATTTGAAATGTACATGCATCATGCTGAACCTAGTACAGATGAGACGTCGTAACAACCCGCTTAGATAAAACCTTTATCCAAAGTCCAACAGGATTTCCACAATCCCAATGGACACTATCATATTATGTGCATTACTTGGAGAAAATGTGCCAACATGTTGATCATTATTGTGTAAGTAGTCGAATCTGGAGGAAGAAAGGGCTAACTTTTATTTGCTTGAAGAAAATGAAGCACGATATCCTCAGGCTTGTAATGGTCCATAATATCCCGCCTTTGCTACTTGACTGGTGGAAAGACCTTGCACCTTGTGATAAAAATCATGTGAGGAGAGTACTTGTTGACCTGCCATCTTTGCTGAACATTCGACCAAATAGGGAATTAATCGAGGCCGCTACCATGTTTTGGGACGACATAAGAGCTGTTTTTCAATTTGGCAATATAGAAATGACTCCTCTCCTAGAAGAAATAGGGTGTTTCACCAAGTTACCATGGTATAGTCCGGGACTGTTAGTGCCAGGAAATCGCACTTCGCGCGGTTTTCTAAAAATGTTGGGTTTTAAGAAGAATGATGAACTACTCTGTATGAAGAAATCATACATCCCTTTTGAGTTTCTTTACGAGCATTATGGGCATAGCAAATCATACCGTCTTCATCATGATGAATTAGCCATTACTTCTTTAGGATGGTTGCATCATTGTGTTTATGTTTTTATTGTCTGCTTCTTGGGGTTGTTGATCTTTTCGATGCAAGGAGGAAGGATTCACTCTCGCTTAGCCATGGTCGCCAGGACCTCAATGGATGGCATCAAGGGACAAGCTTATACTATCGTCCCAATGATCTTAGCTGAGATGTTCCGTGCTCTAGATCGGTGCAAGCATAGGTTCGGACACTTTGAGGGTTGTAACCTATTGCTACAAGTCTGGATGTTGGAACACTTTTAGAGGGGTGAGTATCTTCAACAGCTTCTACGAAGGTCACTAAATGACTACATAGCCAATCATCACCCAAATAAAATGACGTTTATTCCAGACAAGTTTGCGAAGCCTGGAAATGCTGTAGGTTGGGTGCGTTTCTTCAGCAATCTGACAGACGAGCAAGTGAGTTGGCTGTTTGAATGGTTTCCTAGTAGTGAGTTCATTATCAGATCAAAAGGGACTACTCACTTGGTACTGATCGGGCTGTGAGGCATCTACCCTTAATCTCTTCTAAGGGTAATGAGGCAAGTTGGAAGAAAACAAGTCATACCTCGGGTTTGCAACATGGTCCAGTACAAGGCTGATTCCAAGGAAGATGTCATCCTATTCAAGTTTGAAGCGCAACACATGTGGAACCAAAAGATCATTGTGGAAGGAGAAAGTATTGAGCCAGACAGGTATCATGCCGACCATATGTACTACTATCTATCATGGCTAGAAGACGATGTAGCCGGGGACGTCAAACTAGGAGTCAAGTAAACATGGAGGCGATACGGGAATGGAAAGAGATTGCTATTAAGTCAATAGAGAGGTTAGAATACTTAGAGCAAGGTCTAATAGAGCTAGAAGGGAAGATGAGAAAGAGACTTTGGGATTGTCAAGGCATGAACGACAATGAAGAAGGAAAGCTGGCAAAGGCTTACTTATTGCTGGACATGCGCGATATGGGAAACATGATTGATGGGGTCAAGAGAGCCAAGCATGGAGAAAGGTCCTTCCGGGACCAAGTAGATGATGTTCTTTACTGCTTTCTAGCTTATATTATATTTCGATATAATAATGCTTAATGCCATTAGTGATTCTATTATTTAGTAAGAGATTGTTTTGGCTTATTTCCGCACTATTGAAATGAAGCAAACGTTGGCATCAATTTTCTCCAAGTCTACGTGTCGCTTAGGCCTACCTCAGGCACAATGAGGTCCCTCAAAATTAGGACACGAATTATTGCATGACTATTGTGAAACATGTTTAAGAATTGCAAACACTCTTTTATTTTACCTTACTAACTTGGTTACCTTTTTATTTTTATTTCTTTATTTATTTCCACTCCCAAAGGTTGGTTCGTGCATACGGCATCATTAGCATACCACACTAGATCCATAGGTCCTCCACCTCCTCATCCACCTAGCAATCCGAAACAAAGGCAAGGGCGAAGGGAAGATGGATGATTTAAGTGGTATCCGGAAAGATAACACTATTGTGGCAGAGAATGTTGAAACTTCAAATGGTAGAAGCACCACGGGTAGAATAAGTTGGTCTTACTTTTGAAGCAGAAAATCCTGGAGCTACAGGGCGAGCCTAAGCAGTCTGAAATCTAGCAAAATTTTCCCTTACTCTCAATGTTCCCGACATCAACCAACAAAATCCAACTACACAAAACCAAACACCGCCACAAAACACACAAAACCAGAATCCACAACCCATAGCTCCAAATCCTCCCATACCACACCAGCATCATAATCCCACACCTCCCCAGAACCTTAACCCACCACCAGTGCAAACCCCTCAACAACATCACTATCATCCAACTCAATACCCACAAATCACTACTTATCACACTCCCCAAAATGCACGACAACCTACTCCCGATCCTCAAAACTCAACCAACGATCACCCATATATGCAAGTTCCAAGAACTCATCAAAGCAAACCCTATACATACCTAAACTGACTGAAAAGGACCTGCTCATTCTAAACATGGTAGAGGAACTCAAGAAACTTACAGGGAGTGTCCAGAGTGTTGAAGGTGGGAAAGGCGTTGAAGGTCTGAATTATGAAGATATGTGTATTCAGCCAGATGTGGAACTTCCGGAGGGTTGGAACCTCCCAAGTTCGAAATGTTCGATGGTACTGGTGATTCGAAGGTGCATCTAAGAACCTATTGCGACAAGCTTGTAGGAGTAGGTAAGAATGAACAAATCCGCATGAAACTGTTCATGCGGAGTCTTACAGGAGATGCTCTGTCTTGGCATATCAGTCAAAACCTGAAGAGGTGGGAAAATAGGCTAAGTATGGCATCAGATTTCATGGACAGATTCAGGTTCAACACAGAGAACGCGCCAAATATTTTCTATATACAAAACCTCAAGAATAAGCCGACAGAAACCTTCTGAGAGTAAGCTACCCATTAAAGGTCAGAAGCCGCAAAGGTAAGGCCAACACTTGAAGGAGAACAAATAAACAAGTTCTTTGTTGGAACTCAAGATCCGTAGTGTTATGAAAGGTTGATCATCATCGAGAATCGCAAGTTCTCATACATCATCAAGTTAAGAGAGAGGATAGAATAAGGAATCAAGAGTGAGATGGTGACTAATTTCGATGCGTTGCAAGCCACAAATAAAGCCTTGCAATCAGGAGGGATCTTGAAAAAGAAAGAAGTGGGTGCTGTGATGGTAGCCTAGGGCCCTAAATCTCCCCTCACATACCAAACACCTCCACCCAAATATCAACCCTCACCCCCAAAATGCCAATACCCTGCCACCACCTACCATACCTACAACACTCAACCTGTATATTACCATTCACCTCTACCCGCCCGCCAAAACTACCCAAAGCCTCGTCCAAATTTTGATGATAGAACTCCTAGACAATAGACCCCAATTGCTGAAGCCATATCCCAACTGTATGAGAGACTGAAGGCTGCCGGTTACATCACCCATATTCCTGCTGTTGCTATTGAAAATCCATGTGCCTATCATTTAGGCATGAAGGGTCATACAATTGAAGAGTGCCGCATGTTGAAAGACAAGATTCAAACGCTGATCGACACTAAGTTTATACGAGCAAAGGAAGTTGCACCAAATGTCCGCGATAACCATACAGGGTGACGTGATAGAAACTGATGAGGAATGGGATCAGGAAGGGTCAATCAGACTCATTCGAGAGGAAGACACTCCTAAAACATCTTCGGTCAACCTCACACCAGTTGTGGTACAAACCCACGCACCATTTGAAGTCGAGGTAACTACACCATTCACTATAATGGTGGCCCCCACACCATCTTACGAGCCTGATGTCGTCCCATGGGATTACATTGCAGAGGCGAGAAAAAAGGGAAAAGCCAAGATGGAAGAAACAGGTTTCGCACAAGGTATGACTAGAACTAGCAGAGTTTACACCCCTGAAAATCTGGGAGGAACGAGCTGAGAAGATGCGCCTAAGCCACCTGTTGTTGAGATGGGCACTGACGACCTCCGGAGGAAGATAAAAGCAAGGGAATACTCCATTTTTTACCACTTGAACAAGACTCTCACTCAAATATCCATCTTATCACTATTGCAAAACTCATACACTCACAAGAATGCAGTTGATGAAAGTGTTGATTGAAGCTTATGTACCAGCCGACATTACTGGTGGAGAGATGGCTAACATGGTCGGACAGGTACTGGAGAGTCATAAAATTACTTTTCACGAAGATGCGTTACTGCCAGAAGGGTTGAGTCACAATAAGGCGTTGCACATCACAATGCAATTGAAAACAAGTTCATTGCCAGGGTCCTGATAGATGGAGGTTCGAGCTTGAACATATGCGCACTACCCCGATCATTGCATAAGGCTAAGCATTACCTTTCCTTGCATGAGACTAAACACTGTCTCCAATCTTTTCATGAGGCTAAGCGTTGCCTTCATTATTGCATAAGGCTAAGAATTTCCTTTCCTTGCATGAGACTAAACTCTGTCTCCATTCCTTGCATGAGACTAAGCACTGTCTCTATTATTGCATAAGGCTAAGCATTGCCTTTCCTTGCATGAGACTAAGCATTGTCTCCATTCTTTGCATAAGGCTAAGAATTTCCTCCCCTTGCATAAGAAAAAACACTATCTCCACTTACATAAGACCAAGTACTATCTCCCTTCTTTGCATCAGGCTAAGCACTACCCTCATCTCATACAAGACTAAGCCTTGTCTTGTCTCGTTCTCGCATGTGACAAAGCATTACCTGTCTCCTCTATCAAACGATCGATGTTACCGTATACTTGCATTTCATGGGTTAAAACATCGCCACATTATCCAGAGGCGTCATAATCCGATGGCGCCATCCTCATAGCCTGACGACACCATGCCATGGCCTGAGGAACTCTTGAAATTGCATATTATTATTCAAAGGCGTCATAGTCCGGAGGCACCATCCTCAAAGCCCGAGGACACCATTCCATGGCCTGCGAATCCCTTATCATACGTTTCATGGCCCAGGACGTCATAGTCTGAGGACATCATCCTCATCGTCCAAAAACAATTCTTATGGACCGAAGGGAATTTACATCATGTTTAAATTTTCACAATAACCAATAAATATTCACGTACATCGTGTTTTAAGTTTTGCAGGTAACTCGGGAGGTAACCGTTCTACAAACAGGAGCAATTCTCCCTTAGGTTTCTGTTCACAACGTTCACATCCTTCGATCACCTCAGGCGTAACCGATGATCAGCTATTGATTGCCTTTTATTCTATAACCATTCAATTATTTTCCATATACATCCGTAACGATTAAATTTGCTTATGATATAGTGACACCGGATTGGGAGTTTGTTAAACAGTTGTAGTAGTATTTATCAGACTTTGAATCATGACAATGATATAAGTATTTATCAGATTTAATATGATATCATTGTTACAAGATAGTATTCAAGTACATATGGAATAATTCTACTCACCATTATGATCGCTGTAACTCTATTATTAAAAATCAACTTCAGTTATCCGACTATTAGACCAATCATTGGGACAATCTAATACTATATATAAAGTATTCTATTAGTCAAAGAGCTAGTGGTAGATGTTAGGAGGGCGCACGAAAAGCTAATGACTATTAAGTTGGTTTTTGGAGGGTTTAATTTAAACATTGTTAGTGCTTACGTACCCCAAGTAAGCTTGGACGAGGAGGTCAAAAGGCGTATTGAGAGGATTTGGACGAGGTTGTGCGTGGTATTCTGCACACGAGAAGCTTTTTGTAGGTGCAGATTTCAATGGACACATTGGGATGACTACTAGGGGTTATAATGATGTGCATGGCGACTTCAGTTTTGGAGATAGGAATAGAGGAGGAACTTTATGGTTGGATTTCACTAAAGCTTTTGATTTGGGGATAGCTAACTCGAGTTTTCTAGAAGAAGGACGAGTATTTGGTCACCTTCTAGAGTTTCGTGGTCAAGACACGAATTGATTATCCACTCTTCAGGAAGTACAATAGAGGTCTATCAACGGATTGATAAGGTTATCCCGAGTGAGAACCTCAAAACCCAACATAGGCTCTTGGTTATGGACCTTGAAATTATGAGAAAGAGGGAAAAAAAGGTTGGGTATCGTCAACCTAAGATCAAGTGCGGAGCCTTGGCAAAGGACAAAGCTTAGGAGTTGGGGAAGAAGATACTAACTATGGGGGGCTGGAGGAGTAGTAGTGACACGAGTGGTATATGGACCACGACGGTAAATTGCATTAGAGAAGCCACTAGAGAGGTATTATGGATCTCGAAAGGTTACTCTATGGTCATAACATCTCCAAAACCTGTAATACGGAGTCATAAGTTCTACTGAGAGTAAACAAGGAATCTCAAATACAACATTGTTTTGGATAAAATAAACAGTAGTAAAGGAAAACATCAGAATATGGCTCTAAGGTCTGCGAACGGAATGGCAGGTATACCTTGAAGTCTCTGCAATATCTGGCTTAACAACACTAGCATCCAGCTCAATCCGAGGTACCTGGATCTACACATAAATATGTAGAAGCGTAGTATGAGTACACCACAATCGGTACCCAGTAAGTATAAAGACTAACCTCGTTAGAGTTGACGAGGTTCAAGTCAAGACTGATGCAATATTAAACGCAGAAATAAGAAAACAAAAGATAGAAGCAAGACGCTCAATGAACTATCAAGACAACAAGTAGGAACTAGTCCACTTACCTTCTTGATGAAGTCACGGAGTACCTATACTATACGAACAACCCTCAAGACAACGATGGTCTTGCAAACTGTTCGATCAAACAAAGGAAGAAGTTCAATTTTGAATCACACCAAAATTGGACAAGTTAATTCACACGATTTTGGGAGCAATGTGCTGCCGATTTTTGATTGATAATAATGTCTAAAGGTATCAAAATAATGAAGTGTTTAGGCTTATATAGAATGAGCCTTTACCTAAATCAACTAGGAAAAGAATAACTAGTTAACCTAAATCAACTAGGAAACAACTAATTAACAAAAAGGCCACAATTTGGCTAATTTAAAGAATAGTCACGCAGGACCAAACAAATATTAATGTCTTCAATAATTACATAATAATACAACATAAACACATATGTACATCTTCAACACAAGATTCGTCCATAGCAAGATTTATGGACGCTTGGATCTTCTCCATGGCTAACCAACGCCTTTTCTTGTCTTGTTCATAGATGGCATTGATAACACTTGATCAAATTTATTTGCATCATTCTCCCCCTCTTGAGAGAATTTCGTCCTCGAAATTAAACCATCTTCATCTTTCAAAGCGGCACTACCTGACAGGTCTATAACATAGGCAACGTTATTGATCTTCTGCAACACTTGAAATGGTCCATCTCCCCGCGGAGCTAACTTCCCTTTCCTATGGTTC
>MCJB01052104.1:6468-42885 GCA_002018475.1 Nicotiana obtusifolia | reverse complement strand
TAATGTCCCTTCCACAGGTGCGCCTACGCACCAATATGATCGCCAAATGAACCTATCAGATCCTGCACATTTAGGGCAGAAGTGCAGTATGAGTACGTAAATTAACACGTACCCAGTAAGTATCTAGCCTAACCCCGAAGAAGTAGTGACGAGGGGTCGACATCGAAACTTACTAGAGGTCCAATAAAATAATATAATAATTTATAACATATATGAAGTGCACAGCGATAGTGAGCAAATTTGTAAGTTGCATGATCTTCCAAATATTTCTTTTAGAGTATGAATTTCTCGATCTTGTATTCTACCTTAACAGCTCAGAAAAGGTCAAGTGCCAATATCAAATACATAAGTAATACCATGTAAAATGTCGTACATTAGTGGAAAGATTATCTCGTGAATATTGTGACTATTAGCGATAAACGCACGATTCTGCTGAGGTCGTTTAGCCCGATCCAGAATAATGTATACACTATTGAGGGTCGAGCGATACGAACCATAGATGCATTTATTATACTGCCGAGGCGTTCGGGCCGCTCCACATGAAAGGAAAAAAGTTATCGAATTACGAGACACGAGCTTACAATACAGTACATGAGCACAAAGGAAATATAATCTTTATTGTTCCTCAAATTACTAGCCAAAAACTCAAAGTGATAAGGCTTGGCCTAGTATACATATATTTATTTCTAAATAAATTCCAGTTATAACTTTAATTAATTAAGCCAGCAGAACAAGTTCAAATAATTCAATTATTACGTGATAAAGTCCTAAGTCTACCTGGGCATGAACATGCTTTAGCTACGTACGGACTCTCGTCACCTCATGTGTATGTATCACCCACAACTAATTGAACATAACAATAAATATCACCTAAGGGTAGTTTCCCCCTCACAAGGTTAGATAGGAGACTTACCTCGCTCCGAAGTTCCAAAACCGGCTCCAACGCCTCTCTAACTCTTCAATTCAAGCCAAACAATTCGAAACTAGTCAAACAATGTGCAACTCAATCAAAATTAAAATTAATCAATTCATAACAATCCCCAACTCCGCACCTGCGGGTGAGGCGTCGTAGAAGCGACCTTGCAGAAGCGAGGAGGTGGATCGCAGAAGCGACTGGAGGAGATGGGGGCAGAGGCCACAGGTGCGAAGCAATTCCCGCGCCTGTGTGATCCCAGATGCGGTGCCCGGAGCGCATAATCGAGTAGGAGCTATTGGGCACGACTTCGCAGAAGCGTGGATTTCGCCGCAGAAGCGGCCAAGCTAATCGCAGAAGCAGAAGGTTGTCTGGGCGGTGGTGTTCTTTAAAAGCGGGATTTGGCTCATTTTCTTCCACGAGAGCCGACCTTGGAGAAATTTTGGAGTGCCATATTCATCATCTATTATGGGGTAAGTGATTTCTTCTCATTGCGAGTTAATACATGAATTATACATGGGTTGGAACATGGAAATTAGTAGAGATTTGGGATTTTGGTAGAAAACCTAGAATTTGGTATTTTTGAATTTTGACCACGAAATTAGACATGGAATTGAGAATAAACTATATATTTGAGTTTGTAATGTTATAGGCAACATTTATCTTCAAAAAGTTTTGAAATCCGAGCACGTGGACCCGATGGTTGATTTTATAGACTATTCGAGCGGAGTTGGAAATTATTATGAATGGAATTATTATGAGTATTAAAGTATGTCTTTATTGGATTGCACATTGTTTGACTAGTTTTGGATTGACGGGCATCAGTTTGAGGTGTTAGAGAGGCTTTGGAGCCGGTAATGGAACTTCGGAGCGAGGTAAGTCTCCTGTCTAACTCTGTGTGGGGGAAACTACCCCTAAGTGATGTATTTGATATGTGCTAATTATTACAGGGGCTACGTACGCACGAGGTTGAGAGTTCGTACGTAGCTAGATTTATGATATGTCCAGGTAGACTTAGGTTCGTGCCATGCTATAGCTGTACTATTTGAGTTGTTCCTTGCCTACAAAATCCCTTTATTTTCGTTACAAATTGAGACTAGACGTGTGTAGAGAGATAGACTTGCTATTGTAGAGATTTGACTAAGTTCATGATTTGACGCGGAATAATTGTGTTCCTCTTATGAATTTCGTGTTATGTGATTGATGTTGAGGTGACATGCATGCTAGGTGACGGACTTGTGGGCATGCACCATGTGAATTGTAATTTAGTCGATTCCATGGAACTGTGTAGCTATCTTCTCTGGTTATTTTCACTGTACTCCTTGTGTTAGAACACCTAAGCTGTAATTCATGCTAGAAATCATGCTTAGACATATGTTGGTATTATTAGGACCCACTGAGGTCAATTTTGTTGTTGAATTATATGTTTAAATTGAAGTTTCGCTCTCAGTCATCTTTATTCATTGCATATCATATCTCAGTATTTGTTGCTATTTATTGATACATCATATCATCATTTTTGGGCTAGTTTCATGACATTGTGAGCCCGAGAGATTGGAGAGTTTGATGACTGAGTGAGGCCGAGGGCCTGATTATGAGTGATATTTATGGGGTCGGGCTGCATGCCGCAACATGCTTTATTGATTTATGCTTGGATCTGGCTTATTATCGCGATTGGGCTGAAGGAGACCTTCCGGAGTCTGTACACACCCTCAGTGAGCGCATTTGATTTATATTGAGGGATGGATCTTCCTTGGGCATGGATCTTGCCAGAATCATTTATACTTAGGGATGGATCTTCCCCTAGGCTGGATTGGCCTTATACAGTACTGAGTGACTAACTGTCAGTTGATATATATTTATATATTTGGGATGGATATTCCCTGAGCTGGATTGGCCATATATAGTACTAAGTGATTGAGCATTGTCGAGTGATTGAGCATGATGAGTGGAAAGTGTGAGACAGTGAGATTGAGTACTCTGACAGTGTGAGTACTTGAGTTCATCACATAGATACATGCACTTGACATGCGTACTTGAGATACATGCATAGAGATGCATTTCTTTCTGCTACCCGATTTTGGTGACATTCATGATTTCACCTACATCATAGTTGGATTTTGGGTCGTGAGAAGTTGGTATCAGAGCTCTAGGTTTATAGGTTCTACGAGTTATAAGCAAGTGTCTAGTAGAGTCTTGCAGATCGGTATGATGACATCCATACCTATCTTCGAGAGGGTACAGGGCATTTAGTATAAACTTCCCATCTTTTTTTCCTTATCGTGCAGTATTGATTCAGCTTGAAGCGTAACACTTTGAATTCCTTCCACGCATTCGTATGCGTACATGAGTGCTCGAAATCAGCTATGCTTCGACGGCTTGTAATTCCTTGGATGGGGTGCAAGATGTGATTTCTGTGTGCTAATGATGGGCTAGTCTGGAGGACTTGAGGTCGGGTTTTGACTGTAGATCGAGCATGGTGATTTCGGTTGTGTAAGCATGTGCTTTTGGACTTATAAGTCCGGTAGTGTCCCTATTAGTGGAATTTATGACTCGATGAGTGATTGGATGAATATATGATGAGTATGATGCGACTGCGGGATGTGTTCGGATGGTTCGAAGGTGTTGAGAAGAGTTTGCTTGAGGTGTAAAGGAACCATTGGGTGTTTGATTTCTGTCTTGATATGACGTATAGTCTCGAGACATGTGTGTATTGAAGATCTTTCATGTTGCTTAACTGTGGAACGAATTAGATTCTCATGGGCTTGTCGATGGGTTCAGATTCAGGAAGATTAAGTGACTGCATAGTGGTTGTAGGATTGAAATAGTATAGAGAGATGTTAGCTTAAGGCTAAGCAGGTGGGTTATGACATGCGGGGTAATCTACCGCGGTGTGACCCTTATGATGGTTGTGAGGAGAGTTTCTTGTTACTAGTGGGTTATGTGTGTTGCGATGTGGTTTGGACCGCTCGAGGAAGTTGACCTGACCGTCACGAGGATGAATTCGAGCTTAGCAGACGATTTGAGGTATTATATAGTTTGTGTTACATGAGCTTATGAAGGATTTAGTTGAATTTCAGTGCGGGATTATGGCAGTAATAGATGTGGGTATTGCGAGTTATCGATTGTTTTGTTCTATGGCTTTGAGCCAAGTGGAAAAGTCTGCTATCGACGATTTGATTGCATGGTTATGTGTTGTACTGGTTTCGGTTTGAGGCATACTTGTGAATTAGTTATGACTTGCAAAGGTTGAGATCGAGGATGACTCGAGTAAGGGAATTTCTAGATACGGGGTATATTATACTTTATGGGTATATGGAAATCATGGAATAATTTGAGTTGTTATTCGAGACGGATGTAGTTCGCATGGAGTAGGAATTTTCTTGGTTGCATTAAGGTGGGGTTACTTTTTTGGGTGTCTTCGTGCTAATGGGGCACAGATCGTTCGGCCCTTTTGAGCGGCGCAATTGAGATTTGGGCAGAATGGATGACTCTCGAGAAGGTTCTAATGGATTCAAGATTTATGCGTAGAAATTGTGAGTTTTTTTGGATTGGTATATGGCTAGGATATGAGGTTTACATTGAATGGTGTCGAGACTTGCGGTATTTCTATGTCATTATGGATCTTACGTTTCGGTATCAGAAGGATGAAGGAAACGACTTAAGACTCACAGAAGGTCTCTTCAGAATGGTTATCTCGGTTGTGGTACTTTTGGGGTATTTAAGAGGGAATTTAACGGCTTATGAGCCTTATGGCCGTGTGGTTCTATGCTAGGATTCGTAAGGTGAGTTTTGGTTAAGGATCGTAGTGTTCTAGCAAGGAGGAGTATTAACTTGAAGGCAATTCAGAAGAAACTCAGAGGAAGCAGGATAACTTGGCAGTAGGTTCGATCAGTTTGGTAATGGTATGCTCGGTCCTTTTGGTTCTTACAATGTGGTGCGTCTCTATATGTGATTGGTGGCAATACTCTAGGGTTGGGCGACCTGCGTGGCTTCGTTGAGTTAGAGAGGTTCAGTTATGATGGCTTGGTTACGTGTTAATTGGTTTCGAAGAGTTCTCGATTATTTCTACCACAGTTTGAGATGGAAATTTCCAACCGACGTGAGGAGCATGTTGCTTATTGTGATTTTCTTCTGGATGGGATCAAATGGAAGGTTTCTGGCTGATCGGGTATGTGTTCTGCTGGTGACTCAGAGATTCATTATGAGATTCTCGTACTTTTCATATAATGACATGATAGATGCGGTGTGTTGTGTAGGACTGAGATTTGCACGTGCAAGGTCATGGTTCAATTTTGAAGGGAAGGTCATGAATTCTTAGACAACATGGACGGTTTCCGATGCCTAGATGATTGCTATTACTACTTGGTATTGCCTAAGAAGAGTGTATATTCAGAAGGCGCACTGAGTTTTGACATACGGATGCTTCATGGGTATTGCGGCACTCGCCTGTTTGATCAATTACTGATGTTCAGATTTTGCTATGTGGCATGGAAGAATTATAGAAGTATTTCTTGGGGGGGGGGGGTGATTATGTATGAGAGATGTGTAAGTCATTCGGGCGGTGGAGTTGGGATCAGATATGGTGACTCGTGTGTTCTGCGGATTTGGAGTCCGGGAGTTCTCAGAAGCAGATTGTTTCGTGGTTGTAGACTGTGAAGATGTGGACAAAGTTAGCTAGATGGTAATACATGTTATGGTTAGATCATTTAGGACTTTGAAGGGTTATTTATCTATTTGTGGATGACCAGAGTTGATTCGAGGCCCATTGGTAGGCCTAATGAGGATGTGTATCCTACATCGGGTCGGACTTGTTGACTCATTACTGTTAGTGTTTAGGGGTGAGTTAGTCTGTTAGAGTTGAGCTTGTTCGTATTCTGATATGTTCTATGAGTTACTCTTTTATGCTATGAGGGATTGTGATCGTTGGTTATATGCACACATGGTGCGGTTCTATTTAGGCCTTATAGCGGAATTTGAACGAGATGGGTATTAGGGTGTTAAATGACTGATTACGCATTTAGTGATGTTCTTTTTGGTCTGTGGTATTGTGTTATTGTGTTATTGGTTTCTCCGTGGTTATAGTCATGCACCTTGGGTACTAGATGTCGAATTGCGCGTGCTCGTTGATTTTGAGCATTTTGGCTGGAGGTATATCATATGGACTAGTGTTTGCATGGGGTCACACATTGCAGCTGGGGTATGTCGGGATATGATCCTTTGTGATTGATTCATGTGTCTTGGTTCTACGGTGTGTGATGGGTTCTTAGCATTGAGTTGTGGTGGTGCTTGTTGAGCTTGCGGGACGGTTCTCTCATTTCAATCATTTTCTATGGTTGAGTACACATGAATTGTTGCGTATTGATGCACAGATTGCACGGTTTGTGGCTTAAGGTTGTATTGGAGTGGCATGTCAGTAGGGTGGCTGTATTTGATAAGATGAGGTCGTCGGACCTAGAATGGGTGCTATCGGATTTGATTACAGTGTGTTTGGAGGAGTAATATCGGGAATCGGCTTAGGATTTGGCTTTGGTTTTGATTGGACTAGAGAGGGCTCCATGGCTTGTTGGTCTGATGAGTGGTTATTAGTTTCTGCGTGTTTCTTTCATCATTGGCAGTGTACGAAGGTTTTAGAATGAGGTTTTGTTTGATATGAGGTTCATTATCGGTATTGGGTGTGTTTTGAGCAGCTGCTGTGGTCAAAAGTTATTGCTGTAAGCATCTGAGCTACGTGGTACATCATGTGATTACATCTTGGGTTATGGTTACGACTTGATATTGCTTGTTCATACTTATATAGCGTGTAGGTGCGAGATTTGGGTATTGTAAGGAATTCTGGATGTGGAAATTAGATTCTAAGGTTGGAGTAATGATCTTCAGTTATGTTGCGTTGTCAGGATTATATGGATTAGAGTGACGTGGGATCACCCTCGAGTATGTGCATGGTAAGGTTACACTGCAGTTTGATGGCCTTGGAATGACTCTTGTCATGTTCGAGGACGAACGCATGTTTAAGTGAGAATGTCACGACCTGACCGGCCGTTTTGAGCATCTTCACTTTGCTCGGTAGTTTGAGGGAACGAGTATCTCCGCATGATGTATTATGACTTGTGTAAAATCATTGGTTTTGGTTTTCAGGTTGTTCGAAATCGATTTGGAAGAATGAACTTCATGATTGAAGCTTTAAGTTGGAAGAGTTGACCAAGTTTGACTTTTGTGTATTTGACCCCGAATCAGAGTTTTGATGATTTCGTTAGGCCTGGATGGTGATTTTGGACTTGGGTGTATGCCCGAATTTACATTTGGGTGTTTCTTGAAGGTTCTAGTGTTTATTGGCAAAAGTTAGCAATTTGGATTTTCGGAATGTTTATAAGTTTGACCGGAAGTTGACTTTGGTGATATCAGGTTCAGATTTTGGTTCTGGGAGTTGGAATAGCTTCATTATGTCATTCGAAACTTGTGTGCAAAATTTGAGGTCATCCGAGTTGATTTGATATGGTTCGGCACGAGTTTTGGAAGTTGAAGTTCAAAAGTTTATTAACTTTTATTTGAGGTACGATTCGTGGTTTTTATGTTGTTTGATGTGATTTGAAGCTTCGAATAAGTGTTAAGACTTGTTGGTATGATTGAATGGGGTCCTGAGGGCTCGAGTGTGTTTTGGATCATTGGTTGAGAAACAATTTAAGGATTTGGAGTTTGACCATGGTCAATATTGGGTCAAGATGACCTCTTTTCGGTGTTTTGAATGTGCGAGCATGTTCGTAGCGTGCTTTATGATTGAAACGCATATATGGTTTGTGTCCAGGAGGTCCCGAATGAGTTTTGGGTGCTAAAACGAAAATTCTTTCGTTGCTGATTTTCTGGTGTAAATAATTACGAAAATGTCATTTTTTATCCCTTAAATTTCCAGACTTCATTTAAAATTTCAAAATATCATTTCTCCCACATTTTAAGGCCAAATTGGGTGATTCAAAAGCCTAACTTGACTGACATTTCACAAGGAATCCGTCGGAAGCATCAAAGCAAGTTTCAGAATTGTTTGGCACACAAAACGAGGTAGAACAGGACAAAAAGTATTAAATATCGAGGGTTTGTTCATTTGGTCATATTTTATGTTGTGGAGCTCGGAGTTGGGACATGTTTGAGGCGATTTTCACCATATGAATTGAGGTAAGTATTCTTTACTCGATTTTGATTATATTTCGTGAATCTATTTTCGTTTTTGGTAATTGAATTGTGAATTTTAAAGAGAAAATTGGGGGTTTTTGTACAAAGTTTCATAGAGTGAATTTTTGAGTTTTGAACATCGATTCGGAGTCGGATTTTGGTGAAACTAGTATGGTTGGACTCGTAATTGAATGGGTTGCTGATTTTTTTAAGTTTTGATGGGTTCTGAGGCGCGGTCTCGGGTTTGACTTTTTGGTTGATTTCGGGATTTTGATTAAAGATTCGACCTTTATCGATTGAGTTTGTTTCCTTTGGAAGTATTTGATGTATTTAAGTTGCATTTCGCTAGTTTCAAGACGTTCGGAGGTCGGTACACACGGGATGGCATTTTGGAGCATCGTTTCGCTTGCTTGGTATTGGATTTGGCTTGTTCGAGGTAAGTAACACTTCTAAACTTGGTGCTGAGGGTATGAAATCCTGAATTGCATGTTATGTGATTGATGTTGAGGTGACGCACATGCTAGGTGACGGGCGTGTGGGCGTGCACTGTGTGAATTGTGATTTAGTCAATTCCATGGAACTGTGTAGCTATCTTCTCTGGTTATTTTCACTGTACTCTATGTGTTACACCTGAGCTGTAGTTCATGCTAGAAATCATTCTTAGACATATGTTGGTATTATTAGGACCCACTGAGGTCAATTTTGTTGTTGAATTATATGTTTAAATTGAAGTTTCATACTCAGTCATATTTATTAGTTGCATATCATATCTCAGTCTCTGTTGCTATTTATCGATATATCATATCATCATTTTGGGGCTAGTTTCATGACATTGTGAGCCCGAGAGACTAGAGAGTTTGATGACTGAGTGAGGCCGAGGGCCTGATTATGAGCGATATATATGATATCGGGCTGCACGCCGCAGCATGCTTTATTGATTTATGCCTGGATCTGGCTTATTTTAGCGTTTGGGCTGAAGGAGCCCCTCCGAAGTCTGTACATACCCCCAATGAGCGCAGTTGATTTATATTGAGGTATGGATCTTTCCTGGGCATGAATCTTCCCTGAATCATGATATTTGGGGATGGATCTTCCCCTAGGCTGGATTGGCCTTATACAGTACTGAGTGACTGACTGTCAGTTGATATATATATATATATTTGGTATGGATCTTCACTGGGCTGGATTGGCCATATACAGTATTGAGTGACTGAGCATGATGAGTGGAAAGTGTGAGACAGTGAGATTGAGTACTCTGAGATTGTGAGTACATGAATTCATCACTAAGATACATTGCATTTCACATGCGTACTTGAGATACATGCATAGAGATGCATTTCTTTCTACTACCCGGCTTTGGTGACATTCATGATTTCACCTGTATAATAACATGTAGGCATATAGATGTACTTTTCTCATGCTATCTGAAAAATGAAACATCTTATTTATTGTTGAAAATTTTGGGAAAAAATCACAGTTTTACAAATCTACTCATATTTTGGTGATTTAGGTAAAAGAATTGGGTTTTCACTGATATACTTAAAAAGCATCCCTATTTTTCCGGAACTGTGAACGAGATGAGCATCTTATATCTGGGTATGTTTCTTGTACCATTATTATTATGTTGTTATCAGCTATTGTTGGCTATTGGTGTTGGACTCCGACCTCTATTCCAGCTCGTCACTACTTTCAACCTAAGGTTAGGGTTATTACTTATTGAGTACACGGGGTCGGTTGTACTCATACTACACTTCTGCACCTTGCGTGCAGATGTTGGATGCTGATGTTGCTGTGTTCGACAGGAGATGGATTTGAAGATGTACTTGTGTTCCGGTTATAGCTGCCTCTTGTTCATGGTAGCTCTAGACTTATGAAAGATCTGTTCATGTATATTTCAAAAAGATGATGCACTTTATTTCATACAAGCTTTGTAATTCTAAATCTTAGACGCTCATGATTTTTACTACCAGTCCTTGGGGAATGTATAAGATTCAAATATTTTCTTTCACTTAATTGTCTTATTAACTTATTGGAATTGGGTAGTTTTTAATTGGCTTACCTAGCGGATTGGGTTAGGTGCCACACGACAAGTTGGATTTTTGATTGTGACAGATGGGATCGGGCCGTACGCCTCAGCATTTATATAAAATACTCTTATGGAATCATGTGTAATATTTGACAAGAAGCCTGTGTATTTGTGAGATTTTTCCCTGATTTGAATTATGATGACCTATCTCGTTGTGATGACCCGACCAGTCGTCTCATGAGTTACCGCTCCGTTTCCCCCCATTTTTGCTTCATTATGCTTAGTTATCCGTGTTTTATGTGATCGACGTTGAGTAGTTTGCATTCGGAGTGGATTTGGTAAGAAATGAGACACCTAGTCTCTTTTAAGAAGGTTTAAGTTGGAAAAGTCAACCGGATGTTGACTTATGATTTAGAGGGCTCAGATGTGAGTTTTGATGGTTCGGTTAGCTTCCGGAGGTGATTTATGACTTACGAGTGTGATCGAAATTGGTTTTGGAGGTCCGGTGTAGAATTAGCCTTGAATTGGTGGAGTTAGTATTTTGGCGATTTCCGGTTGCTAGGCGAGATTTTGATCCGAGGGTCGGAATGAAATTTTGAGAGTTGCTATAGCTTCGTATGGTGATTTAGTAGAGTCTCGCGGATTGGTACAGAGACGTCTGTATTTATCCTCGAGAGGCTGCAGAACCTTTTAGGAAAAACTTCATATTCTTGAAATTCTTGTCGTGCGAGCTTGTTGATCTGAGCACTAAACTTCTGTTATCCTATTCTCTCACAGATGGTGAGGACGCGAGCTACCGGACGAGGTGGACGACCACCAGTGCCACCCATTGAGGCCACCAGAGGCCGTGGACGCGGTCGTGGTCGTGGCAGAGGCAGAGCAGCGAGGGCAGCACCTGTTGATCCACCAGCTGCCCCAGCTCAGGATCAGACTCCAGCAGCACCAGTTCAGGCACCAGCAGTGCCCATCATGATTCCGGGTCTTCAGGAGGCCTTGGCTCAGATCTTATCAGTTTGCACTGGCCTGGCTCAGGCAGTTTCAGTCACCACAGCAGCAGCTACTACACAGGCCATGGGAGGCAATCAGACCCCCACTGCTCGTACACCTGAGCAGGTAGTGCAGGGACTTCAGACGCCGGGGGCACCTCCAGCCCAGCCGGTTGCACCAGCCCAGGAGTTCATGGTACCAGTTATGCCGGATGATGAGCAGCGTCGTCTCGAGAGGTTTGGCAAACTCCAGCCTCCGTCATTCAGTGGTGCTGAGGGCGAGGATGCCTAGGGTTTTCTTGATAAGTGTCAGCGGATGCTCCGTACAGCAGGGATTCTTGAGTCTAGTGGTGTGGCATTTACCACCTTTCAGTTTTCTGGAGCTGCCTTCATTTGGTGGGAGGTGTATGAGAGGCGTAGGCCGGTTGGTGCAGCGCCCCTTACTTGGCAGCAGTTCTCCGCTCTTTTCTTGGAGAAGTATGTGTCTCAGTCTCGTAGAGAGGAGCTGCGTAGACAGTTTGAGTGGTTGCGACAGGGGGATATGATTGTGTCACAGTATGAGTCGAGGTTTTCTGAGTTGGCTCGTCATGCCGTCTGGATGGTTCCGACAGATCGTGAGAGGATCAGGAGATTTGTTGATGGCCTTAACTATCATCTCCGTATTCTTATGACCAGAGAGAGAGTGTTGGGTGCTATGTTCTAGGAGGTGGTTGATATCGCTCGCGAGATTGAGACGGTTCATCGTCATGAGCGAGAGGAGAGGAGGCCAAGAGGCCTCGAGGATCGGGCAGTTTTAGAGGAGAGGGAGGCCAAGAGGGGCCAGTTTCAGCATGGTACAGGTCGTTCTTTCAGGCCTGCTCAGTCAGCCCGTCTAGAATATCGCGGGGCATCTTCAGGTCGTGGTTATCATGGGTCGCAGCAGGGCCAGTCATCACTCAGCGCCCTTCCAGCTCTGAGTTCAGCTCGTGCTCCGTCAGCCCAGGGTACTTCTATGCCGAGTGCATCTGCTAGACACTCCGGTGCGAGGGGTTCCCTTCAGCCCTCTTCTCCAGCACCAGGGAGCTGTTATGAGTGTGGCGAGATGGGCCACATGTGGAGGCAGTGTCCTCATCGTGGTGCTAGTTCATCTCAGCAGATGGGTCAACCCTTTGCGTATAGTTTTAGGAAATATAAACCATTCATCATTTGGACATATATACAGAAAGTTACAATAGATTAACCGAAGCCTGGTACTGCTGTTGTTTTCCAGGCAGTGTGCATAGCAGAAATTTCTGCTAGACAGGACCGACTTTGGAAACTTATATCTCGTAATCTGTAAGGAATTTGGAGATGGTCCAAAAATAAAAGTTGTAGCCCTTTGAATATAGTTTCTAGAAATATAAACCATTTATCATTTGGACATTTGTATCAAAAGTTACGGTAGATTAACCGAAGCTTGGTACTGCTGCTGTTTCCCAGGCAGTGTGCATGCAGAAATTTCTGCTGCACAGGACCGACTTTGGAAACTTATATCTCGCAATATATAAGGAATTATGAGATGATTAAAACATGAAAGTTGTAGCCCTTTAAATCTAGTTTCCATAAAGATAAATCATTTATCATTTCGATATTTGTGCAGAAAGTTATGATTGATCAAAGTTGGCTGGTGGAGCAATTTTGACAAAATTTTCTGATGCACTTTAGAAGCTCATATCTCAGAATATATAAAGAGTTATATAGTGTACAACCTGTCAAATGAAAGATCTTCGAGTCTAATTTCTAAATCTTCAAACCGTTGATCATTTGGATATTTCCACAAGGAGTTATGAGCGTTTTAACAGAAGGTGTACAGCAAGGGAAAATGATAAGAGGATGTACAATCTGCACAACGCAGGTACAACTCGATGAAGCCTGGGCAGAATGTTTTTAAGCCTTCTTGTCCGCAATTTTGGGTATATTTTCACCCATAGTTGCTCATTTTTGGAGGTTCTTGAAGGAAATTAACGAGGGATTCAAGGAGAATCGATTGGAGATAAGAATTTCGGACCTAAAACTCGTTAATATTGTGAAATCCACCTAGAAAATCATTGAAGTCTTGCTAAAAATTGAAGAAATAGGGCTTGGGAGTTTGAAATTTTAATTGGGTATTTGGAGGACCATTTGGGGTCGGATTTGAGAACTTTTGATATGTACGAACTCGTTGGGAGATAAGGAACCCGTTGATATAAAAATTTCTGAGTTTCGAGAAGTGGGCCCGGGGCTCGGGTTTTGCTAATTTCAAAATTTTTGGTATTTTTCGATTGTTTTCGCTTGGGATTGGTCCCCTCAGCATATTGTGACGTATTCGTTCTGATTTTGGATAGATTCAACGCGCGTGAAGGCCAATTCGAGGGGCAAGGGCGTCGCGGGCTAGGGATTTAGCCGGTTCGAGGTGAGTAGTGATTATAAATGATGTTCTGAGGGTTTGAAACCCCGGATTGTACATCGTAGTGCTATATTGAGGTGAGACACGCGCTCGATGATGAGCGTCGGGTCGTTTACTACTGGGGATTGTGACTTGGTCCGTCCCGATTGATGATTTTTACCGCGTATTTGGCTGAAACTTATTTGTTTTCATCATGATTTGGGCTGATTGCCATATTTTAGCTTTGTACCAATTATTTGAACCCTTCGGGGATTTTTATCACTGTTTCCTCACTATTTTGACTTATTACTTGAACTCAGTCATGCTGTTTTCCACTGTTTTACAACTCAGCCACTTTTACTTAGTTTTGGGTTGAGAACTACTGTTTTACTATGCCCGAGGGGCTTGTGATAATTTTCTGACTGAGTGCGGCCGAGGACCAGATGTGAAGATATACTGAGTGATATGAGGCTGAGAGCCTGAGATACTTTATATGCCACGAGGTGGCTTGTGATTGATATGAGGCCGAGGGCCTAAGATACTTTAGATACGCCACGAGGTGGCTTGAATGATATGAGGCCGAGGGCCTAGATTTGATGCCACGAGGTGGCTTGATATTGCGCTTGGGCCGTAAGGGGCCCCTCCCGGAGTCTGTACACCCCCAGTGAGCGCGGGTACCCATTGTGATGTGAGATATAGCCCGAGGGGCTGATACTGTTCCATGTGATAGCCCGAGGGGCTGGTATTATTCTGAGATTTGAGCCCGAGAGGCTGGTACTGTTCTGCGATATTGCCCGAGGGGCGGAATTATTAATAAGGAGATTTTACTTGATTTCTCACCGATTTACTGTTTTCAAATGATGTTTTATTGCTTCCTTATAGAATGCCTTGTGCTTTACGTGCTTTCTTACTTTCAATCGTTATTTATATTTATTACTCACTGGGTCAGAGTACTCACATTACTCCCTGCACCATGTGTGCAAATTCAGGTGCTGTTGGTTCCACTCCAGAGTGCCGACTCCTCCCGTCCAGGCGGTGATTCAGAGACTACGAGGTAGCTGTTGGCGTCAGCAGCCCCGTATCTCCCTTATCATATCGTTTCCATGTTTTTCAAACAGTTGTGCCAGATATTGTATTTAGTAGACTTGTATCAGGATCCATAGTTGCTTATGACTTGTGACACCCCGGTTTGGGCTATGTCGGGATGGTTTCTATTATGGTTAGCTATATTTCCGCGAATTATTGCTATTAAATCATGCTTATATTATTTTCATGTTAATTAACTGCTTAAAATGAGATTTTGGTTAAATTGGTTGGCCTTGCCTTCACGAGAGGCACCATCACGACCGGGTTCGGGGTTAGGGTCGTGACACTGGTGAGGCCCGTTATATATACGTATATACTCCGGTTGATGAGGTGACTGCTAGTTGAGAGCTTGAATTTATGGTTAAGAGGAGGATTGTACCATGTATATATACTTGTTTATATCGTTTATTTACTCTGCCTCATATCTATTTACTCTTACTGTATATGTCTTATTGGACCACTAGTAAGTGTCGATGTCAACCCCTCGTCATTACTTCTCTGGGGTTAGGCTATATACTTACTGGGTTAGCATTGATTTACGTACTCATACTGCACGCTGCACTTATTGTGCAGGTATATATATGTTTTTGGTGTTCCTCTAGGTGCAGAGGCGCGGCTATTGCGGGGACTTTACGGTGAGCTACACTTCCTTGTTACGATTTACATACAGAGTTTCCATCAGAGTTATTTATATTTCCCGTCTAACTTGTATTCCAGGCGGAGGTTGTATTATTATTGTACTCTTTAATAGATGTTCATGCACTTGTGACACCGGTTTTGGGGGTTGCTACTGGATGTTTAGTATGGTAGTTCTCGTAGTTATTATCATTTCACCCTGTGACGCCACAAACTCAAATATATAATTTATTCCACATTTCATATCCGATTTCGCGGTCAAAATATAAAAATACTAATTTCTATGTTTTCTACCAAAATTTCAAATTTCTACGAATTTCCATGCTAAAATCCATATATAAACCATGTATTTAACTCATAATGAGAAGAAATCACTTACCTCGTAATAGATGATGAAGAGAGCACTCCAAAATTACTCCAAAATCGGCTCCCATGGATGAAATGAAGTGGAATTGAGACAAACCCCCATTTTAAAATACCACACTGCCCAACCCGACCTTCGCACCTGTGGTCCATAAGCCGCTTCTGCGGCTCCGGACCTGCGGAAATTCCCATCGCAGGTGCGGTTCCCACCAAGCCCAGTCAAGTCCGCTTATGCGGACAAAACCCACTCTTGTGGTCTCGCTTCTCCAGAGCCTGACCGCTCCTGGGGTCCAACACCAAAGTCCCGGCTCCCGATTCTGCGGTGCCTCCTCCGCTTCTGTGGATGCAGCCCTTCGCCCAGCTGGCCTCTTCTGCTTCTGTGGAGCTTTCGTTGCATTTGCGGGCTCGCACCTGCGGCCCTTTCCACACAGGTGCGATTGGACTAGATCCCAGCTGCCTCAGCACTTCTCCCAAGCCTAAACTCGATCCGTTTTTGATCCGATTCGCACCTGGGGCCCTCGAGACCCCGTCCAAACATACCAACACATCCCAAAACACGACACGAACTTAGTCGAGGCCTCAAATTATGCCAAACAATAATGAAACTATGAATCGACAATCGAAATCCTTCTTTAAACTTTCAAACTTCAAACTTCAAACTTCGACGAAGGCGTCCGAATCATATCAATCATTCTGGAATGACGCCAAACTTTAAATACAAGTCACAAATCAAGATACGAATATATTCTAAGGCTCAGAACCTCAATCGGACATCGATAACACCAAAGTCCACTTCAAACCAAACTTAAGAAATTCTTAAACCTTCAAAATGCCAACTTTCCATAATAAGCCCCGAAATGCTCCCCGGTGATCCAATACTCAACTCGAACATACGCCCAAGTCCGAAATCGTGCGTTATATCGATATTAATCTGAATATTCACGAGATAAACCCTCCACTAATGCCCGACTTTTTATGGTATTCATTATTTAATTGATATTAACACCTGGCATATTTCTGAGCTACTAAGGTAGAATACAAGATAGAGAAATTTATACTTTAAAAGAAATATTTGGAAGATTATGAAATTTATAGATTTACCCCACTATTGTTGTGCACTTCATATCTGTTATGAATTATTGTATTATTTTATTGGACCTTTAGTAAGTGTCGATGTCGACCCCTCGTCACTACTTCTCCGGGGTTAGGCTGGATACTTACTTGGTACGCGTTGATTTACATACTCATGCTGCACTTCTGCAGTAAACGTGCAGGATCTGACAGGTTCATTTGGTGATCATCTTGGCGCGCAGGCGCATCTGTTGAGGAGATTTCATCTGAGCTGCAATTCAGGCTACCCATCACAGTCCACCGAGTCTCCATCGTACGATTTATTTTATCTTGTCTTATTTACATTCTGGACAGACATTGTATTATTATTATACTCCTTCAAAAAATGCTCATGTACTAGTGACACCGGATCTTGGGAGTTTCCTACGGGTTGTTGGTTATTGTAGTTCGTGTGAATATTATGATTTTCCCCGTAAGTTCTATTTCATACTATTTAATTAAGGAAAATTATGATTTCAAAAATACTAAAATTAGAAATTAAATTGATAAATCAACGTTGGCTTGCCTGGCGGCGGCGTTAGGTGCCATCATGACCTATAGTGAATTCTGGGTCGTGACAGATTCTATTTGTATAACATTAATAAAAGTTATTAATTGATATTCTTTGTATCTAATTAATAATTAGATTTTTTTGAATTGCATAAAGCTGTCACCGAATTGTATAACTAATTAGTACTAAATATCTTTTCCTTTTGAAGAAACATTCTCTAGAATTTTGTATCTAATTACTAATTGATTTTTTTGTAAATGAATTGCTAGAGCTGTCACCGAGTTATATAAGGAAATAATATTAAATATCTTTTCCTTTTGAATATTCTCCAGAATTGTGTATCTAATTAATAGTTAAAACTAAATTTATAAACTGCATATAGTGTTGTCACCGATTAATATAAGAAAATATTACTAAATATCTTTTCCTTTTGAAGAAACATTCTCTAAATTTTTCCCTGATTAATAATTGAATACTTTTTTATGAATGGTATATTAGAACTGTGGCTGATTACATAAGGAAATAATATTAAAATTTTTTCCTTTTGAACATTCTCTAGATTTGTGTATCTACTTAATAAATAATTTCTTATATATTGCATATTTGAGCTGGCACTGATCTATGTAAGGAAATACTATTAAGAATCTCTTTTAATTAGAGTTTTGCTACTTATAGTTTTTAATATAATAATCATATGACCTACTACAAAATACCTTACGTATAGTTCATTATAAACAAACTTACAATCAATTAGAAACTACAAAATATGGTTGCAAACATTAACTATACCAGTGAAATATCGAGTATCAAAATGTGTTAGAATTGTTAGATATGACACGTTCCAGATTGTGATAAATTAGACAACTCCTTGAATTACTTATTCAGGATGAAAGGTGCATACATTTAAGTGCTATTAATCTTTTTTATTACTAGGTAATGTGGATAATCGAGTTGTTTTGTATTTTCTTCAACTTATGCGTATATTTAATCCACTTTAGTTACGATTTTGTTAGGGTTTAGATAGAGATTTATTATGGTTTCATTTACAATTTGAACTGGTGTTAGGCAATATAAATTTGTCATTGAAAATCTATTTTCCTTTATGATTTTATGTAAGAAATCTGCATATGTGATTGAATATATAAACAACTTAAGATTTTAATTTACAGACAAGTTTATTTGTATTTCTTTGCCTATTAAATGAAATTTACTGATTTCGTGAGTTTTTACTTTTGTAGTTTGAAATTAAATATTGCTTTCTTATGTTAGTTTGTACAACTTTTATGCTTAATGCATAACAGATAAGGATTTTTTCTTTTCGGCAGATTTTCAATTCAAACGGTTAAGCCATTAGTCATAGAGTTATGATCAAATTTGGTCCATGCTGCCAAGATAAAAAATTCATTTGGGTGTTGATGCATGTTTAGTAATATAATGTGTCATCTAGTTTATTATGACTATTAGCGATAGTTTACTCATGCCTACTGATGCATTAGTATGTTGTGGGTTTTTACCAACAAAATAATGCATAATCTTTATATAACCTTGACCTCCTACTAATTTAAATTTCTTTTTGATTTTTAGTTTTTATTTTTGGGGAGATCAAATTTATGTTACTGTTGGATGGTCCGTTATACGTATTTTTAAAACAAAATATAGAAAACGAGATTGTATGTTATGAAGAATTTTGTACTAGGACTAAACGATATGAAATTTAAAATCAACAAGTATAAATTGAAAACTAACGTTTTCTCATAGGACGAGTGTGGTTGAAATCAATGTTCTGCAATTTAGTTTGAATATCATCAACTTTAGACCTTACGAGCATTTGATAAATCAACTTGATGTTGATAAGAATGAACTATTTGGTAATTTTTTTATCTTTTACTATTTCTTTTACAAAGTGTTGATCCCACACTGGCAGATGGAGCCGAATCGAAATTGTAGAAAATCAATCCTACTTTGCGTGATATAACGAATGGTCAGTTCCAAATAGGTAATCTTTTTCACTATAATTGTGCACATAGAACTTACCTAAAATGATTATTGTCATATACAATTCCGTAGTCGAGACATAAGAGGTCATCTTTTAAGTATTGGTGTCAATGAAATGAGGATACAAAAGAATGTGATAAGCTCAAACATGTTAGTTAATACTGTTAGAATAAATGAACAACGCTAGAGGGGGGGTGAATAGCGTTTTGCGGAACTTTGTCTAATTTTCGCAATCAAGATATATAATTGAGAAAGTATGAAAATAAAATTGCAAGAATGTAAGTTGCAGAATATTAAAGAGAAAGCGTACACCAAGATGTATAGTGGTTCACTACAACGTGTAGCTAGTCCACTCCTCAAGATCACACTTGAGATTTTCACTATCACTTGTCAAGCTTACGGGTGCTTAACAAACCGTTACAACCACAAAACTTGATCACACAAGCTTTGCAAATGTTAGACTTGCGGGTGCCTAACCAACCGTTCCACAAAGACTTGATCACACAAGCTTTGCAATGTTAGACTTGCGGGTGCCTAACCAACCGTTACAATCACGAACACTTGACTCACACAAGTTCCGTGAACAACAAGGAAGACACTCTTCCTAACAACAAGGGACAACTTCCCTTAAGTGTATGACAACACTATTTTTCACTAGAATTACAACTCTCTTAAGAGTAGATGAAGTGAAGAAAATTATAGCACAAGAACACAACTTTAGCCTTCAAGAAAATAGCTCAATATAGCTCAAATACTTAAGAAAACTTGAAGCAATATAATCTTATGATTTGGAAGAAGTGTTGTGTTCAAATGAGGTTTAAGAGGGTGTATTTATAACCTCAAAACCTCATATAACCGTTGGCAATATTTGGCTAAACTCCCATTTGAGAAAACAAGAGTTTAAGGGCAAGAATACTTCTGCCCGTTGCCCACTAATCGATTATTTCAAATAACTAATCGATTAGTATCAAAAACTATCCGTTGTAGCCTAACGGTAACCCAGATAATCGATTATTTCAGTCAGATAATCGATTATCTAACTCAGATAATCGATTATTTAACTCAGATAATCGATTCTGAAACTCTCTGGAAATTGCTACAGTAACATTGCTACAGTGATGTTGCTACAGTGATGTTGCTACAGTAACATCAATGTATGGCTCTTTCCTGAAAATTTCCAGCGCAAATTTTAATCAATTATTTTGGTATTTTGTGAAAACCAATTGTTTTGAAAAATGTTTTAATTTGTGTTTGAAATCGTTTTAAAACTTTAAGCCAAGTTATTAAAGACGATAAATAAATCAAACACATTAAAACTCAAAATAACATTAAGACTAAATGACAACTTCATTTGTCTTCAATCTTTTTGCTTCATCGACTTGTTCCATGCATCGACTCCTAGTATCTTGAAAGCTTGACTTGTACTCTAACAAAGTCCATAGCAATCTCAGTAGTTTGTCCATGATGGTTTGTCGATTATCAAAACCTATAACAAGACACAAAGTCATTAGTTAAGGTTACATAAATAAGAATGCATTTTCCAACAAATACAACAACATTAACAACATAGCAGCTATAAAGTGGGGAAGGTTGATCCATAATTGCAAAGTGAATTATGGTGTGAATGTGATATTTGTTATTGAATTGCTCTCATTAATATGTGTTTTAAATGTGGATAATTGAAGGAATCTGAAATTTATCTCAATAAATCCATGAGAATAGTAACACACTGGCATTTAGTTAATTCCCATATATCTCAAATGCTTATGAGAACTGAGAATTTTTTTGCAGTATTACATACGTTTTTAATCTTTTCTCACTTTTTTCTCCTATGTATATGTATTCTTGATAATGGGCATATAATGATGAACCAAAGTTAAAGTATAGTACATTAAGTAATAAACTTAAAGCCCAAGATGTGCTAAAAAAATATACTAACATATTTAAGAAAAGTGATCAAGGACATGTAGAAGGTGAAAAATTAAAGAGATTCTCCATGTCTTTAAACTGATTTTGCTCACAGGTTTCGATCGAGCAAATTGTATAGCATCATTATTTATGATGGAACATTCATATCAAGCAAATTGTATAGTATCATTATTTTTCATGGAATATTTATAAGGGCAGCGGAATAAAAGGTTTACTGGAGTCTCAAAATATGTTTAATGTTTGGTTGTAAAGATGATATTAACACTAACAAATTAAAATATATGGTGTAAATTGTTCTTTTTAATTCTCCGAGGTCGAGGCCGAGGCCGAGGTCGTGCCAGAGGTCGAGGCAGAGCTCAACCTAGAGCTCGAGCAGCAGCACCAGCAGTGGAGCCTCAAATGGATTTTGATAAGGAGATGCCAGCTCAGACTATTCCTGTTGGACCAGCACAGGTCCCGTATGGGTTCATAGCCACTCCAGTGCTTCAGGACGCTCTAGTCCGTTTGGTGGGCCTTATGGAGAGTGTGGCCCAGGCCGGTACATTTTCGGTGGCACCAGCCATCTCCCGGGTTGGGGGAGGAGCACAGACTCCTACTACTCACACTCCGGAGCAGATGGCTCCCCGGTATCAGACTCCAGCAGCCCGCTAGTTGGGGTAGTTCAGTATGTTGTTGCAGCACAGGCCGGTGATAGGCCCGCCATGTCTTTTGAGGGCTTATTGAGATTGGACATGTTTTCTAAGCTCTTTCCAATTCACTTTAGTGGCTCACCTTCTAAGGACCCCCATAATTATCTTGACCGCTTCCATGAGGTGCTGCGAAACATAGGTACAATTGAGATCAATGGGGTCGATTTTACTGTGTTTCAGATGACGGGCTCCGCCAAGAGGTGGTGGAGAGATTATATGTTGACCAGACTAGCTGGGTCACCTGCACTTACTTGGGAGCGATTCTAATAGCTATTTCTAAAGAAGCTTCTCCCAATCACACCGAGAGAGAATTATCGCTGGCAGTTTGAGCGTCTCCAGCAGCGCAATATGACTGTTACTCAGTACGAGACCTATTTTGTGGATCTAGCTCTTCATGATCTTCTCTTACTTCCTACCTAGAGGGATAGGGTGAGGAGGTTTATTGATGGACTCACTCACCCTATCAAGCTAAAGATGGCCAATGAGACCAGGGGTGAGGTTTCCTTTCAGACGGCTGCTAATGTTGCTAGGCGGAGCGAGAAGGTTCTTGCACAGGAGAGAGGGCAGGGTTCTGATAAGAGACATCATCATTTCGGTAGGTTCAGTGGTGCATCTTCTGGAGGCAGGGGTACTTTTGGTAAAGGCCATCCTCCCGCGCCGTTTCACTCAGCGCTCCAGGTATCTCACAGTGTTTCAGGTGGTTGCGACCCTCATATGTATCATCCTGATCAGCTAGCCTACATTGCAGCACCAGCTCCTATTAGTGCACATCCGCTCCAGAGTTTTTAGGGTGGTTACTCAGGTCGACAAGTGCAGTTTCAGGGTCAACAGTCACAGCAGCCGAGGTCCTGTTATACTTGTGGTGACCCGAGGCACATTGCTAGATTTTGCCATCGGGCACCGGGCAGCTCACGGTAGGAGGGTTCTCGTGCCATGGTTCCGATACTGATAGCTTCACCGCTTGCTCAGCTAGCTAGAGGCAGGGGTCAGACAGCCAGAGGTGGAGTTCAGGCCGTTAGAGGTGGAGGCCAGCCAGTTAGAGGCCGTCCTAGGGACATGGTTCAGAGTGGTGGGCCCCAGTCCTGATATTATGCTTTTCTAGCGAGGCCTGAGGCTGAGTCATCTAACGCTGTTATCACAGGTATTGTCCCAGTTTTCCATAGAGATGCTTCAGTTCTATTTGATCCGGGCACTACTTATTCCTACATGTCATCCTACTTTGCTATCTGATTGTGCCTCGTGATTCTTTGAGTGCTCCCCGTGTATATGTCCACACCTGTGGGAGATTTGATCATAGTAGATCGTGTCTATCGTTCATGTGTGGTTACTATTGGGAGTCTCGAGACTAGAGAAGATCTTTTACTTCTTAATATGGTAGATTTTGATGTCATCTTGGGTATGGATTGGCTGTCACCTTATCATGCTATATTGGATTGTCACGCCAAGACGGTGACCTTAGCTTTGCCGGGGTCGCCTCGATTAGAGTGGAAGGGGACTCTTGGCCATTACTAGCAGGGTTATCTCTTATATGAAGGAATCGACGTATCGTCAAGAATGCGTGTTTGGATTATTTGGCCTATGTCCCTGATTCTAGTATGGAGGTTCCTTCCTTGGATTCAGTACCAGTTGTTCGTGAGTTTCCAGAGGTATTTCCTGCAGATCTGCCAGGGATGCCACTCGACAGGGATATTGATTTCTATATTGATTTGGCTCCGGGCACTTAGCCCATTTCTATTACGCCGTACCATATGGCCCCCACTATATTTAAAAGAATTGAAGGAGCAACTGCAAGATTTGCTTGATAAGGGCTTCATTTAACCCAGTGTCTCGCCCTGGGGTGCGCCGGTGTTGTTCGTGAAGAAGAAAGATGGATTGATGAGAATGTGCATAGACTATCAATAGTTGAACAAAGTCACCATCAAGAACAGGTATCCACTGCCGAGGATTGATGACTTATTTGATCAACTTCAGGGTGCCAAGGTGTTTTCGAAGATTGATTTGAGGTCTGGCTACCATCAGTTGAAGATTAGGGCATATGATGTCCCTAAGACGGCTTTTCGGACTTGGTATGGGAATTATGAGTTTCTAGTGATGTCATATGGGCTGACAAATGCCCCAGCAATATTTATGGATTTGATGTACCGGGAGTTTAAGCCCTAACTGGATTCCTTTGTGATTGTATTTATTGAAGATATCTTAATCTACTCTAGCAGTTGAGAGGAGCACGAGCAACATCTCGATTGTACTTCAGACCCTGAAAGACAGCCAGTTGTATGCCAAGTTTTCAAAGTGCGAGTTTTAGTTAGACTCAATTGCCTTTTTGGGGCAGGTCGTATCGGCAAAGGTCATACAGTGGATCCTAAGAAGATTGAGGCAGTTCAGAATTGGCCTAGACCAACTTCAGCTACAGAGATCCAGAGTTTCCTAGATTTGGCGGGTTATTACCGTCGGTTCGTTGAGGGGTTTTCATCTATAGCAGCCCCATTGACCCAGAAGGGTGCCCCGTTCAAATGGTCAGACGAGTGTGTGTTGAGCTTTCAGAAGCTCAAGACTATTTTGACTACGGCGCCGGTGTTGGTGTTGGCCACAGGTTCAGGATCTTACACGATATATTGTGATGTATCTCGTATTGGGCTCGGTGTAGTATTGATACAGGATGGCAGGGTGATCGCATATGCGTCGCGACAGTTGAAGGTTAGTGAGAAAAATTACCTTGTTCATGACTTAGAGTTAGCAACCATTATTCATGCGCTGAAGATTTGGAGGCATTATCTTTACGGCGTGTCGTGTGAGGTAGTCACGGATCATCGGAGTCTACAGTATTTGTTCAAGAAAAAGGATCTCAATTTGAGGCAGAGGAGGTGGTTGGAGCTATTGAAAGATTATAATATCACCATTTTGTATCATCCCGGGAAGGCCAATGTGGTGGCTGATGCCTTGAGTAGAAAGGCAGTGAGTATGGGCAGCCTTGCATATATTCCAGTTGGTGAGACGCCACTTGCTGCAGATGTTCAGGCTTTGGCCAATCAGTTCGTGAGGTTAGATTTTTCAGAGCCTAGTCTTGTTCGAGCTTGCACCGTCACTCGTTCTTCCTTGTATGAGCGCATTAGAGAGCGGCATTATGATGACCCTCATTTACTTTTCCTTAGGGATAAAGTGTGGCAGGATGGTGCCAAGCAGGTTACTATTGGAGATGATAGAGTTTTGAGGATGCAAGGTCGTATTTGTGTGCCGAATGTGGATGGGCTTCATGAGTTGATTCTTGAGGAGGCCCACAGTTCCAGGTTTTCTATTCATCCGGGTGCCGCCAAGATGTATCAGGACATGCAACAGCATTATTGGTGGAGAAGTATGAAGAAGGATGTAGTTGCACATGTAGCTCGGTGCCTAAATTATCAGCAAGTTAAGTACAAGCACCAGAGACCTGGTGGTTTGCTTCATAAGTTAGAGATTCCTGAGTGGAAGTGGAAGCATATCACTATAGATTTTTTTGTTGGAATCCAACGGACTCAAAGGAAGTTCGATGCGGTATGGGTCATTGTGGACAGGCTGACCGAGTCAGCGCATTTCATTCTTGTGGCAGTTACATATTCTTCATAGCGGTTGGCTAAGATTTACATCCGTGAGATCGTCCGTCTTATGAGGCATTATACGGAAGGTGATGTCGTTCGCCAGTTGGATGGTTCGAGCCGGGGGAGGCTCGGTTGTTGGGTACATATTTGGTACAGGATGCCTTGGATAAGTTCAAGATTATTCAGGATCGACTTCGCACAGCTCAGTCTAGGCAGAGGAGTTATGCCCACAGTCGAGTTCGTGATATTGCATTCATGGTCGGAGAGAGGGTATTGCTCCGGGTTTCACCCATGAAGGGTGTGATGAGGTTTGGGAAGAAGGGAAAGTTGAGCCCTAGGTATATCGGACCCTTCGAGATTCTTCATAGAGTGGGTGAGGTGGCCTACAAGATCGCATTGCCACCTAGTTTATCAGCAGTCCATCCGGTGTTCCATGAGTCCATGCTCCAAAAGTATCACGGCGATCCGTCCCATGTGTTAGATTTTAGCTCAGTCCATTTGGACAAGGATTTGACTTATAAGGAGAAGCCAGTTGCTAATCTAGCCCAGCATGTTTGACAGATGAGGTCAAACAGTTATCCTTCAGTTCAAGTGTAGTGGAGAGGTCAGCCGATCGAGGTAGCCACATGGGAGTCTGAGTCGAACATGCGGAGTAGATATTCACACCTTTTCACTAGTCCAGGTATTTTTCTATGTCAGTTCGAGAACGAATGGTTGTTTTAGAGGTGGAGAATGTGATGACCCAATAGGTCATCTAGAGTTTTAACCCTTAATTCTGTGTTTCGAAACCTCAAATAGCTCATATTTGCCTTCCTCAATTGGCGTGCGCGATCCATGTCTTTCTTTCGGAAGGCTTTTATGTGAAATATTGATTAAAATGTAAATTCGTGCCTTAAAGAAACTCTATTTGAGTTGACTTTGTTGTTCATTCGAGACAATTGTACTTATTTCAGACTTTATTTGTAGCACTTCTAGAAGCTCGCGCACTTGTGACTCCAGATCCGGGTTGTACGTAGATATTTTTGGGCATTATGCCACTTCGCACTTCATTTTAGCTTCTTTTCAGTTTAATTGGTCTAATTATTTGAGTTGTTTAAAAACTGGCTTAGGAATTTCTCTAACGTTGGCTTGCCTAACAAGTGAAATGTTAAGCGCCATCATGATCCCGAAGGTGAGAATTCCGAGTCGTGACATTATATATATATATATATATATATATATATATATATATATATATATATATATGCTAATAAAAAGCCACTTGATAATTTTAAGATAATATCTATTAGACTATGTAATAAAATTAAATTTGAATTAAAAGATAAGTATTTGAATCTATAGATGAGGACTTTGAATTGAATTGGAGCCCGTTTGGATTGGTTTATTTTAATTTCTTTTAAGCCAAAATAGCTTTTGTACCATTTTGTAGTGTTTGGATAAAGTAAAAAAAATACTTTTAAGCAATTATTTTTAAGCTAAAATGATAAAAATAAGCCAAAAGCCAAATCCTAACTTATGGCTTTTGGCTTAAAAGTCACTTAAAACAAGCCCATCCAAACGGGCTCTTGAAATATAAAAATAATTATTTTGAATTAAAAGATAAACATCTTTCTAAAAAACAATGAGAATAATGGTGAAGATACTATTTAAACAAAAGTTTTCAATTAGTAAACTTAACACTTTCTATATATAAAGTTTTCGAATTTGGACTGGAATATAAAAGAAATTACTTTAAATTGAAAGATAAACAATTTTATGAAAAGCATGAATAATAATGGTAAAGGACAGTATTTTAAACAAAAATTTCAATTAATAAACGTAATGTTCTTCTAAAATCAGGAACGTAGTATTGCACTTATAAGTAAAAATGTTTAAGAATATCTTATAAAGCAATTAACTAAAATTTATTTGATTTCTCCACTACAAGTCGTTGCAATTGATGTAACTCTCTACCAATATGAAACATGGAATGAAAATTTTAAGATTTTTACCTACTAAAGATAAAATATAAAATTTAATTATATTGATTTGAGTTATATATGTACAAAAGTAATTGGCACAACTCAAAATCTACTATAGGTCGTGAAGGCGCCTAACACCATCGTCAGACAAACCAATAATGATCTATTAATTTACTTACTCATTTTAGTAGTTTGAAATCATTATTTTCACTACTTAAATAGTATAAAATGGAATTTACAGGCTAAAAGGATAATAACTACGTGAACTACAATAACGAACAACCAGTAGAAATTTCCAGAACTCGGTGTCATAAGTGCATGAGCATTTTCTAAGGAGTACAAAATAATACAATATCTGTCCCGAATGTAATAAGACAAAATAAAATAATTAGTACAATGGAGACTCGGTGGACTATGATGTATAGCTTGGGATGCAGCTCACATAAAGTCTTCTCAACAGGCGCCTACGCGCCAAGGTGATCTTCAAATGAACCTGTTAGACCCTGCAAATTTAGTGCAGAAGTGCAGCATGAGTACGTAAATCAATGCGTACCCAGTAAGTATATAGCCTAACCCCGGAGAAGTAGTGACGAGGGGTCGACATCAACACTTACTAAAGGTCCATACGACAATGATGGGGTAAATCTGCAAGTTACATAATCTTCCAATTACTTCTTTTAAGGCATGAATTTCTAAATCTTATATGCTACCTTAACAGCTCAGAAAATGTCAAGCGTCATTTTTAAATAAATAAGGATAACCATATAAAATGTCGGGCATCAATGAAAAGATTAGCTCGTGAATATTCGGTCTACTAGCGATATAACGCACGATTCTGTCGAGGTCGTTCGGCCCGGTCCGGAATAATGTGTACACTGCCGAGGATCGTGCAGCACGAACCATAGATGCATCTATATACTGCGGAGGCGTTCGGCCCGCTCCACGAGAAAAAGGAAGGAAGTTACCGAATTACGAGACACGTGTTTACAATACTGTACATGAGTACAAAATAGATATAATCTTTACCGTTTCTCAAATAACTCGCCCACAACTCAAAGTGCAAAGGCTTGGCCTAGTAAACATACATTTATTTCCAAATCAATATCATTTATAACTTCAATTAATTAAGCCAGCAAAATGAGTTCAAATAATTCAAATATTACATGATAAGATCCTAAGTCTATCCGGACATAAACATGTTGTAGCTACGTACGGACTCTCGTCACCTCGTGCGTACGTAGCACCCACAACTAGTTCACATATCAATAAATATCACCAAGCGAGTAGTTTTCCCCCTCACAAGGTTAGATAGGAGACTTACCTTGCTTCGAAGTTCCATAACCTTCTCCAACGCTACTCAAACACCTCAACCCGATGCCCGTCTCTTCAAAACTAGTCAAACAACATGCAAACCAATCAAAATATACCCCAATATGTATAATCTAACAATTTAAAATTATTCTCAATTCTGCTCAAAAGCCAACAAAGACAATCCTCGGGTCCACGTGCCCAGATCTGAAAATTTTCGAAGATAAACTTTACTCATAACACCACGAACTAAAATATATAACTTATTCAAAATTTCATGTCCAATTTCGTGGTCAAAATCCAAAAATACCAAATTCTAGGTTTTCTACCAAAATCCCAATTTTCTACAAATTTCGATGGTTAAATCCATATACAAACCATATATTTAACTTGTAATAGGTGGGAGTCACTTATCTTGTGTTGTTTGATGAAAATCTCTCCTTGAAGCTTTCCAAAATCGTCCCAACCAACTGAGAATGGAAGAAAATCGCCAAATCCCGTTTCTTAAAAGAACACATTGCCCAGTGACCTCTCGCACCTGCAGCCACTTGACCGCTTCTGCGGCTCCGCAGGTGCAGCTAAAATACCGCTTCTGTGGTCCGCCTTCAGCCCCCTGCCTTCGTATCTGCGGACCAGACTCCGCTTCTGTGAAGTCGCACCTGCGACCAACAATCCACTTCTGCGGTCTCACAGATACGGCACAAACCTCGCACCTGCGTCTCCCGCCTGCCTCACTCCCTGCCGCTTCTGCGACCCCTGGGCCGCTTCTATCATGCAGGCGCGACAATTCCTTCATACCTGTGGCCTCTTCCCAGCTCCCTTCTAGCCGCTTGTGCGGTCCACTGCTTCGCTTCTGCGAGGCCGCTTCTGTGATGAAGTTTCAGCAGAAGCGGTTGCTCCAGCAACCACAATCCTCCAGCTTTTTCTTAAGTCCAAAATTCAATCCGTGAACCATCCGAAATCCACTTGAGGCCTCCGGGACCTTGATCAAATATACAAACACGTCCGAAAATACAATACAAACTTAGTCAAAAGCCTTAAACCACTTCAAACAACATCAACCATGAATCGCGCCTCGAATCAAACCTATAAAATTTTCAAATTCTCAAATTTTATATCCTGTGCCAAAACGTATCAAAACAATCCGGGATCACTTCAAATTTTGCACGCAAGTCATAAAAATGACATAATAAAGCTATTTTCAAAACCCTAAACAGATGTCAATAACATTAAAAATTCACTTCAAATCAAACTTATGGAAATTCTTAAACCTTTAAAATACCAACCTTCCGTAATATGCGTCGAAATGCTCCTGAGTGATCCGATACTCGACCCGAACATATGTCCAAGTCCGAAATTATCATATGAACCTACTGGAACCTTCAAATCCTGATTCCTAGGTCGTCTACTCAAAAGTCAACCTTAGCCAATTCTCCCAACTTAAAGCTTCCGAAATTAGAATTTTCCTTCAGAATCAACTTTGAACTTCCCGAAATTCAGCCCCGACCACATAACAAGTCATAATACATGAAGTGAAGCTACTCAAGGCCTCAAACCACGCTAGAGCTCAAAACGACCGATCGGATCATTACAATAATATATATATATATATATATATATATATATATATATATATATATATATATANAAGTTAACTTGCAACACTTTACATGTATGGAGCCACCGAAGTTGAGAAACTACTTCCTCACAAATAAATACAGATGTATTGGAGATAATTGAAGATCCACTGGGATGCTGCCTTTGTAATTCAATTTACGGATATTTTGAATATATTTGCTCATGACTTATTCATATGATGTACAAGGAACAGGTTGGACATTTGTTTGCAATGTTATTAATTTTTTCCTCTTCTTTGCAGAATCGTTAAGCAAATTATCCAAATACAAGCCTCCAATACAACTAAACCACCAGTTAACTAATAGAAATACTAATCTATCTCCAACTTTGATAAAGGAGAACGATACTCGACATAAAACCATAATAACGAAAGAATACGTATAACACTAAATAATGACTACGGAGCGACTCTAAGAGTTCAATAAAAAGACTATCACAATTAGAAAATCTATGCCCACGCGAACAAGTGCGAGGCTCACCGAGAAAATGTCAAACCGTGCACTCTAATTGACGAGATCCTCGCCTGCGTCAACTGCTGTCTCTGTAAAATAAATTAGCGGGGAATGAGTCGCTAGCTCAGTGAATAATAATACTTAACCACAACCGTTTTTATTTGGGGACAAGTCAGAAAACATGCCAGTATCTCAAAGAGAAAATCACATAAAAATGCTCTTTCAGAAACAATAAATAATTTCTAGTCTCATCACGCTTTTCTTGTAGTAAAATATAATAAACAATTCAGTAATAAGCTCGATAACAACTGTATAATATCAGTATTCACATTTTGGGAGGTTTCAATGAACGGATCATGTAATCGGTATAACTGTGGACTTCTTCGCAAGAAGTCAAATATAACAGTAGTCCCTACTCGAGGGAAATCGGTAACGGTATGCTAGTTCTACCTTCCCACTAGCGAGAGCTATAACGGTAATCGGTAACTTGTAAATACAAGGTGCACCAGGTCTAACGAACCCGCCGTTAGCTACGGGATCCTTCAATGTCTACTCCCATTTATACTTGTCTTTGTAATCCGTATATACTCGTAGAAAATATTTTAAAACAATATAGGCTTTCAGTTCTTATCAAATCATATAACTTCCTTTCGATACAGTAAATTCAAGTAAAGGTAAAACAGATCTAGTGACAACAAAAATATTTAAAATCACGGTGCTCATCTCAAATAATTATTTCGGTTTCATATCGAGTAAAAGAATTGTCCCACATGCAACTCAAAATATAATCGGTAACATATTCATATTAAAAATCATGTGTAAATCATGCAAATTATAAAAACACAAATTGTGGTAAGATTACTACTCACAGTACTCGTGCCGAATTACCAAATGCTTCACCTCGAGCAATTCGTACAACTCCTCCAATCAATCTATAATTACATAATATCGATCTCATGTTAATTTCTTTGTTTAGGCTAATTAATAGCTAATTTAGAATACCCAACCCTCGAGGTTTCATATTTGACTCTTAATTCGCCAAATTACTATTATTATTTTACCCAAGCTATGAGTAATTCAACTAATTCATAATTTATCATAAATTTTTCTAATCTCACACCCTTTTTTTTTGAAAAAAAAACTTCTTTTCTAAGCTTATTGAAAATTTGAGGGAATAGAAATTAATAGTTTACACCATATATCATCTTGATGGTTTTACAGAAGTACAACAGATTAAGTAAGGATTTCGACAACATACTTAAATTATTAAAAATATAAAATCTGATATGGCTCGCCTTGCTTGTTACTCAGCCTATTCAGAATAAAGATTCCAATTATTCATGGGTATTCTCATATCTAAATAAGTTGAATCAAACTGCTTTTGAGTCGCTAGTATTACTATTTAACTCGACCCATGAAAATTTATATCTACTCATGCTACAATTAACTCAAACCAGTTCATTATCTTCAAATAAAAGGGCATTCGTATTGTCCGTTCATTGTACCCTTCAATCTCATTAACCATGTGAATTAGAAGGACCTTGAATAATATAGGTTCCTATAATACTTCTTGTAGGTATTAAATTTTCAGTACCCAATATAATCTCATAAACACGTGATCAAAATTACAAGAAACTCAAGCAGAATCAAAGGAAGGGGAAAATTTGACCTTTAAGTTGAGAAGTGCTTTCACAGGTAGAAATTATGCGCTGAAATTTTTCCTTCTTCAGTTTCTTTGCCTTGTAAACCTTATTGACCAAGCTCTATTCTTTTCTCCCTTTTGAAACTTTGATGATTGCTTCTGTTGTAGTTGCAGCAAGAGCTGCGTCTCTTTCCCCTTTCTCTTTTTCAGTTTTTTTTTCTTTTCCCTTTTTCCTTCTTTCTTTTCCTCTTCTTTCTTTCTCTGTTTCTTTCTTTTGTTTTTTTTTTGTTGCTTCTTCGTTCCAGCCCCCTTTCCCCCTTTTGTTTTGTTTGTTTCGTTTTGCTTTTTTTCTTTTTTTTTTTCTTTTTTTAAATCCTATTAGGTGAAGGACTCAAATCCCCTTTTAGTTTTAGTTTGACTAGGTTTTCTTCTTTTTTTTTTTGTTTTATTAGTTTAATTTGTTCCTTTATTATTTCCCCCTTTTTTTTTGGACTTAAATTATTTTCTACATGTCCAATATATATCCTCAATTAAAATATTGGGGTATTACAATATATATATATATATATATATATATATATATATAAAAATATGTACAAAAGCAAGAATATAATATCGATATTTATAATCCACATATCAATTGAAAGCTATAAGATTTCACAAAATAAATAAGACTTATAAATCGAGTTACTGAATTAAGACTTTATCAGAAAACATGTTGAACAAAAAGTGATCATCCCAGTAATAATTTTGACTCTATCCCCAACAGACAAAATACCTTCTAATCCAATCGAAGACAATTTTCACATTATTCTTTTTTAAATTATTAAAAGCTATGGCGAATTATTTTTCTCATATGTGACTGTTTCTAAATAAACATATATTTACAAAAGAATTACTTTATGGTCTTCATTACAAGGTACAAGTAGGAAGAAATCAAAAATTTTAATGATGATAATTACGATGACAATGATGAATAAATAAAAAATGAAATTGAAAAATAGTAAATAAAGCATTTTTAGATTCATTTAATTATAATGTATTCTTATTCATTTTGAATAGTGTTAAAATTTTAGATTCTTTGTAGAACAAACTATATAATTACTTCACCCGTATTATTTATGCGACACTCTTTCCTCTTTAGTCAGTCTCAAAGAATGTCACCATCCTTACTTAGAAATAATATATCCGTAGAATTTATACTTTAGCCTCAATTGACTTAAAGGCACACAAATATTTATGGTTTTTCTAAAATAAATTTCAAAAGTCTTTCATTATTTTTAAACTCCATGCTAAGTCAAATACTGTCACATAAATTAAAAAAGAGGAGGTATGATATTTGAGTATCATCTAAGAATTATTTGATGATTATATGATTCGTTTAATTTAATTATATATATTTTCTTTTATAAGATTAGTTACACAGAGATAAATCGACAATTATAATTTTGTTAAAATGGACAATCTAATATATTCAAACAAATAAGATCATGAATGTTTGATATGATTAATATTTGTTTGGCCAAGCTTCTAAAATCAACTTATTTTAATAAGTGCTTTTCTCAAAAATGCTTTTTTAAAAAGTACTTTTGGTTAGAAGCAATTTGTGTTTGACTACTTAGTTTGAAAAGTACTTTGAGTAGCAATTAGTGCTTGGCCTGCTCTTAAAAAGTGTCTCTAAGTATATTTTTCTCAAATGTACTTTTCACAAAAGTGCTTTTGGAGAGAAGATATTTTTTTCCATCTTCTCATAAACTGCTTGTGCTTCTCCTCAAAAGCATTTTTTTTCCTTCCAAAAGCTTGGCCTAACACCTTAGTTTTAGAAGAAAAAAAAAAAGTTTTTGTCTCAAAAAAAGCTTGGCTAAACTGGCTAATAATGTTCTCTTATCGCGCGGGTACTAATACTAGTTAGTATTAATAGGTACATAATTCTTTGTGTTGGTCATAAGTTGCAAGGACATAATCAAGAAATACAATCTCATTAATGCAATCTTCCAAAACTACTTTCACTATATTTACATTGCAAAATAATCTAATGCCCCTATCTAATTCAATTCCCACGAAATTTAAATAAAGTTCCAAAATTTATAAGAGTAAAAAAGTTAAAAAGAAATTGAACTTGAAGGACTAGAACTTGATGATATAGGAACCCAAATGGAAGCAGTTGTCAAAGGCCTTGATTTCCAACACAAAGCCAATTTGCAATGCTCATGTTGCACCCAGTACCCTCCACTAAACAAACTTACCAAATGTTTAGCTTGTCTCACATTACTTGAACTCATTGGAATTGGCCGAAAACCTTTTAAAGAGTAAAGCCCTTCACACCATTTTTCCCTTTCTGATTTCTCACAAGGGAATTGTTTTACACAATCTAAGATTCTAACTCCCAAGAACTCCTTCTCAATTACCCTTGATACTAATTTGTATCCTCCACCAAACCCTCCAAGAATTGAATCAGATATTGTAGTGTAATGATGTAAAGCCTCGCAAAAGAACTCAATAAAAGACATGGTTGGGATTTTAGTTAAATTAAAGAGTTCTTCTTCTACTAAAACCACAATTTTAGGGGATAATCTTCTTAATCCATTGAAGAAAGTCTTGACTAGTGAACTTCCCCTTTGTGGTATGTGAAGTTGGTGAATCATAACATTAGCTATTAAGTTGTTATGACTCTCTACCCCTTGAATATTGTCTAAGTCCTCTTCTTTAGTCAAGAAAACTTGATCAAACATGAAAGGAAGATTGATAGAATCAGCAAATTCTTGAAGTCTTTTGCCTGTTTTTTGTACATGGAATGAGTTATTCTTGTCACCAATAACTGCTGTGATTCTTAGGGAGGAATTTGTATTCCCTCTTTCAACCAAATCAACCATCAAAGGAGGCCATTGAATACCTTCCATAATGTCAAAATCCAATATATGAACTTGTTGGCTCCCTTCTGTGGCTTCAAGAATAGCTTGATTCGCGGTGAAATGAGCAAATTTCACATAAGGTGAGATTTCTTGAAGCATTTGGAACGCGGTTATAGAAGAGGATGACTCGGGTTGATATTGATTCTGGTTCAACAATTCATGTGATGAATTACTCAAGCTCTTGTAAAGCAAGCCTTGTGTGAAATACAAAGCCAATCTATCAAGAGGGGAATTTTCTCTATTTTCTTGATCAGAAAGGATTGTATTTAGCCTCAAGACAACTACAGAAGCAAGATCAAGATTTCCAGCTTCAATAGCTTCAGCTCCCATTAGAAGAAGATCAGTGATACTTGTTTCTTCCATGAGCTGATCTTGAAGAAATTTGAGTTCGGGACTGTAGACACGTAATTTTTGACCCTCGTTCAAGAAGTCTGTATCTTCTTGGACGAATTGTTGGCTTGAAAATAGTGAAAATTTTTGGGAGTTTTGAACATGAAAGTCGACATCTCCATCGATGAAATCGAAGTCATTTTGGAAATAGTCTTGTATGTCAACATCATTAACAACAGTACTCACAAAATCTTGGATTGAACAATGAGGGTTAATACTAGAATTTTGCCAAGGAAATGTAGTTTCTGAAGTGCTATATTCAAGAAATGGATTAATGTAACTTGGCTGAAAATTTTCACACTCCATTTTTTAGAGGGAATATAATTGAAGATTTTGTCTGAAGTTTTTAGACAATTTTGTTGCTTGTTACTACTTCTCCAAGTATCAAGGTGGCCTGGGGAGCTGGATTTATATATACACACGACTAATCAAAAAGAGGAAATTAAAAAAAGGAGTTTCAAAATAGTAATAGATGCAACTTGGTAAACCCTTTAAAATAATAATTAAAAATGAAACTCAATGCCAAGAACGCGGGGGAATCTTTTGCCTAATGTGACGTGTTATATCATTAGCACACTCACAAGGAGGTTTTCAATTATTTTTAGTTGTTTCATATTTGGTTTTCAAAATTCTTAATCACAAAAAGAATGACATCACTTATAAGAATATAGAGGAGTGAGAAAAAAGCTTTGAATAATCAAAGATTAAGATGTTCACGGCTTAAATTGAATGGAGTTTCCCCCCCCCC
>MCJB01052103.1:0-25044 GCA_002018475.1 Nicotiana obtusifolia | reverse complement strand
AATATATACAACAATTGTAAATATATACAATATATATATATATATATATACATATATATATATACAACACTTATATATATATATATATATATACAACACTTATGTACAACATATATTCATATCTATATACAATATATACAACATATCTATATTCATATCTATATACAATATATACAACATATATATATAATACTTATTAAAAGAAATTTACGTTGATTTTAAAAAAAAAAAACAAAAAAAAGACCGCTAGGCCCGTTAGGCCCGCGGGCCTAGGCCCGTAGCGGGCCGGTCCCTACCCACGAGCCCGCCAGGCCCGGGCCCGCTAGGCCCAGGCCCGCCTCAGGCCCAGGCCCGCCACGGGCCACAGCCTTATCTGTGGACGCGCAGATGCGCCCTTACTTCCGCTTCTGCGGTCTTCCTCACCAGCTTGTACCTCCCTTCTGCGACTCCTCTGTCGCTTCTGCGACCATCGTACCTATGCAACCCAACCGCAGGTGCGATCATACCAGATCTGCCACCAGCAACTTTAGCCAAAAATGATCCAAATAAATTCGAGCCTCGTCTGAAACTCATCCGAGCCCCTCGGGACCAAGTCCAAACTTACCAACAAGTCCCACAACATAATACGGACCTACTCGAGGCCTCAAATCGTGCATAACAACATCGAAACGATAAAGCGCACCTCAAATCGAAGTTAATGAACTTTGAACTTTTCAACTTCCAAAACTCGCGCTGAAACAAATCAAATCAACCTGAAATGAACTCTAATTTTGCACACAAGTCCTAAATGACATACGAATCTATTCCGATTTCTAGAACCACAATCCGAACCCGATATCCACAAAGTCAACTCCCGGTCAAACTTTTGAACTTTCTAATTCTTCAAATTTCTAATTTTCGCCAATTAGTGCCGGTTCTAGGAAGATCCCAATGCAAATTCGGGCATACGCCTAAGTCCAAAATCACCATCCGGAGCTAACGGAAACATCTAAACTCTGTTCCGGGGTCAAAATCACAAAAGTCAAACTTGGTCAACTCTTCCACCTTAGAGCTTCAACAATGAATTTCATTCTTCCAACTCGGTTTTGAATAACCTGAAAACCAAAACCGACGATTAACATAAGTCATAATATATCCTATGGATCTACTCATGCCCTTAAACTACTGAGCGAAGTATAAATGCTCAAAACGACCGGTCGGGTCGTTACATCCTCCCCCACTTAAACATACGTTCGTCCTCGAACGTGCCCAGAGTTGTTCCAAAGTCGCCAGACCGCTGTGTAACCTTACCATGCACATACCCGGGGGTGATCCCACGTCACCCTATTCCATATAGGTCTGACAACACAACATACTGAAGATCATTACTTCAACCTTAGCCCGTAAATCACAGAATACAATTTCCAACATCTGGAATTTCATATAAGACCCGAATCTCACACCTACACACTGTATAAGTCTGAATAGGTTGTATCAAGCCATAACCATAACCCAAGATTAAATCACATGATATGCACATAACTCAAATAATCATGGCAATAATTCCGACCACAATAACTGCTCGAAGAAAACCCGATACTGGTAATAAACCTTGTATCAAATAAAACCTCGTTCAAAACCTTATTACACTATCGATGATGAAAGAAACACGCAGAAACTCGTAGCCACTTATCAGACCAACATGTCATGGAACTCTCCCTCCTTTAACAAGAACTATAGCCAATTTCTAAGCTGACTTCCGGTATCATCCTCCATACATGCTATAATCAAATTTGATAGTATCCAGGTCCAATGACCTCATCTCATCCAACACAACTACTCTAGTGACATGCCACACCAATATAACCTAAAGCCATAATCCGTGCATTTCGTACACCAATAAGCAACAATCCAAATGTACTCAATCATGGAAAATGATTCAAGCGAGAGAACCATCCTGCAAGTTCAACAAGTATCACCACAACTGAAATATTACGAGCCCATCCTACCTAGTAGAACCAAGACACACGAATCTAACACAAGGATCATATCTTAACATAACCCTGCTGCAATGCGTGACCTCATCCAAACACTGGTCCATATGAAATACCTCAGCCACCATGCTCAAAATCAATAACCACGCGCAATTCGACATCAAGTACCCAAGGTGCATGACCATAATTATGGAGAGACAAATAACACAATACCGTAATCCGGAAAGAACATAACCAATGCGCAATCAATCATTTGACACCCTAATACCCATCTCGCTCAAACTCTGCCATAAGGCCCAAATAGAACCGCACCATGTGTGCTTATACCCAACAAATCACAACCCCTCGTAGCGTTGGGGAGTAACACATAGATCATATCAGAGCACGAATAAGCTCCACTCTAACCGGATGGAACATCTCCCAACAATAGCAGTACAAAGTCGACCAATCCGACCCGGTGTAGAATATACATCCTGGTTGGGCCTACCAATGGGCCCCAAATCAACTCTAGTCATCCACAAATAGATAAATAATCCTCCAAAAATCCACAATGACCTAACAATAAAATATACTATCATCTAGCTAGCTTTGGCCACGTTTTCATATTCCACAACCGCGAAACAATCTGCTTCTTAGAACTCCTGGTCTCTAAATCTGTAGAATACATGAATCACCATACCTGATCCCAGCTCTACCGCCCGAATGTCTAACATATCTCTCATACACGATCATCTCACGAGGAATACTTCTATAATTCATCTACGCCACATAGCATAATCTGAATATCAACGGTCGATCAACCCGGCGAGTAACGCAATACCAATGAAGCATCCGTATCGTCAACACTCAGTGCACTTTCTGAAATGTACACTCTCCTCAGGCAACACCAGGTGGTAATATCATTCATCTAGTCATCTGAAACTGCCCATGGTGTCTAAGAATTCATGCCCTTCCTTTCAAAACTAAACCATGACCTTGCACATGAAAATCCCAATCCCCTACAACACACCACCATTATCATGCCATCATATGAAAAGTACGAGAATCTCATAATCAACTCTAAGTCACAAGTAGAATACATATCCAATCAGTCAGAAACCTTCTAGTTGATCGCATCCAGTAGAAAATCACAATACTCAACATGCTTCTCATGCTGGTAGGGAAATATCCACGTCGAACCGTGGCAGAAATCATCGAGAACTCTTTGGAAATCCATTTGCACATAAAGAAACCATCAGAACGGAATCTCTCTAACTCCACCAAGCCACGCGAGTCGCCAAAACCCAAGAGCATTGCCAGGAAACACCTGTAGAGGTTCACCATGTCATAAGAACCAACAGAATCGAGCACACCATTGCCATATTTCTCCAACCTACTACCAAGCTGCCACATTTCTCCGAGTTCCTTCCGAATTACCTTCAAGTTGACACTTCTCTTTGCCAGGACACCACGATCCCTAACCGAAACTCACCTCACGAGATCCTAGAATAAAATCACACCGCCTTAAGGCCCATAAGCCGCTGAATTCTCTCTTAAGCACCCCCAAAGCACCAAAACCGATACACCCACTCTGAAGAGACCTTATGTGAACTTAAAACTTTTTTCCTTCACCTCTTTGATGCTGAAATGCATAATCCACAATGATATAGAAATGCCACAAATCTCGATGCCATCCAAACTAAATCTCAAAATCTAGCCATATACAACTACGAAAAATTCTCAATTGCTACACATAAATCTTGAATCCATTAGAACTTTCTCGAGAGTCGTCCACTCTGCTCAAATCTCAACTGCACCGACCAAACGGGGCGAACGAACTATGCCCCATTAGCACAACAACAGACAAAGAAGTAACCGCGCCTTAACGCGACCGAGCAAAGTCCTACTCCATGCGCACTACATCTTCCACAATACAATTCAATCATCCCATGATTCCCAAATACCCACAAAGTACAATATAACCCGTATCCAGAAATTCTTATACTCGAGTCATCCTCTATCTCAACCTCTACAAGTCATATCTGATCCACAAGCATGCCTCAAACCGAGACCAGTACAACACATAACCACGCAAACAAATCATCGACAACAAGCTCCCCCATTTAGCTCAATGCCGTAGAATAGAACATCTGATAACTCATCCTACCCATACAATGTTACTGTTATAATACTGCAGGGAGATTAAACTAAATCCTTCATAAGCTCACATAACACAAACCATATCCTACCTCAAATCATCTACAAAGCTCGCATACATCCACATAACGATCAGGTCAACTTTCTCAACCACATTCAAATTCAAAATCAAATTTCAACAAATATACCCCGCTGGTAGATAGGAAACTCTCCACACACCATTATAAGGATCACATCTCCATAGATTACTCCGCATGAGATAACCCACCTGCTTAGCCTCAAATTGGCTTCTTGCTATATCTTTTCGCAGCCACGATTATTGCGCCATTACTTAATCTCCCTGAGTCTGAGCTTATCAACAAGACATGAGAATCTAATTCATTCCAAAATTAAACAACATGAAAGATCAAACTCATACTCAAGACTATACGTCACGTCAAGACAGCAATCTAGCACCCAGTACTCCTTTTCACATCTCAAGCAAACTCTTTTCATCATATTCAAACCATCTGAACACATCCTGCAGTCACGTCATACTAATTATATAGCCATCCAATCACTCATCGAGCCACAAATTCCATTAATAGGGACACTATCAGACTTTTAAGTCCAAAAGCACGTGCTCACGCAATCGAAATCCTCGTGCTCAAGCTACGGCCAAAACCCGGCCTCAAGTCCTCCAGACTGGCCCATCATCAGTACACAGAAATCACATCTCGCACATCATCCATGGAATCACAATCCGTCGATGCACAGCTGATACTGAGCGCTCACATTCTCATACGAATGTGTGGAAGGAATTCAAAGAGTTATGCTTCAAGCTGAATCAATGTCGCACGATAAAGAAAGAAAGATGGAAAGTATGTCCAAAATGTCCTGTAGCCTCTTGAAGATAGGTATGGACGTCATCATACCGATCAGCAAGACTCTACTAGACACTTACTCATGACTTGTAGAACCTATGAACCTAGAGCTCTGATACCACCTCTCACGACCCAAAATCCAACTAGTCGTGATGGCACCTAACCCAACCCGTCAGGTAAGCAAATTAATAGCTATCCAATTCCACTGAAATTTTATAAGATAATTAAGTGAAAGAAATGAAAATAAATTGCTTTAATACAAGAATTTCCCAAGGACTAGTAGTACAAATCATGAGCTTCTAAGATTAGAATTTACACAGCTAGCATGAAATAAATACATCATCTGTCCGAAATGTACATAAACAGATTTTTATAAATCAAAGGTTGCCATGAACAAGAAGCAGTTACAATCGGAACATAAGTACATCTTCAAATCCAGCTATCGTCGATCACAGCAACATCAGCATCCCACATCAGCATGCAAGGTGCAAAAGTGTAGTGTGAGTACAACTGACCCCATATACTCAATAAGTGACAAACCTAAACATAGGTTAAAAGTAGGGATGAGCTGGAACAAGGGTCAGAGTCCAACTTAATAACCAGCAACAGTTCATAACAATATAGTAAAGATGGTGAAAGAAATAACTCAATAAATAAATGCTCAGCTCGTATAAAATTTCGGAAAACAAATGCTTCTTCTCAAGTATACAGTAAAACTCAAATCCATTGTCGAAATCACCAAATTATGAGTAGGTTCGTAAACTGTGATTCTTCCCAAAACTTTTCAACAATACTTAAGATATTTCATTTTTCAGATAGCATGAGAAAAGTACATCTCTATGCCTACATGTCAAGATACAGGTAAAATCATGAATGTCACCAAAACCGGATAGGAAAAGGAAAAGCATCTCTAAGCATGTATCTCAAGTACGCATGTCAAATGCAATGCACCTCAGTGAATGAACTCATGTATTCACACTCTCAGGGTACTCAATCTCACTGTCTCGCATTCTCTCTTACCATGCTCAATACTCAGCATACTCAATCACTCACCACTATACAATACCTGCTGTGGCGTGCAGCCCGATCCACATATATCCATAAGGCTCATTGCAGTGTGCAATCCGATCAACATATATATATATATATATATAAAATCAACTATGATCATTGGAGGTGTGTACAGATTCTGGAGGGGCTCCTTCAGCTCAAGCGCTATAACAAGCCAATCATGGCATAAATAAGTAAAACATGCTGCAGTGTGCAGCTCACTCCCATCATAAATCAATCAAACATGTTGCCGGCGTGCAGCCCGATCCCATAAACATCCTCATCATCAGACCCTCGGCATAACTCGGTCATCAATCTCTACAGTTTCTGGGGCTCTTAATGTCATGAAAAATCAGCCCAAAAATAATGATGTGATGTATCAATAAATGGTAACAGAGACTGAGATATGATATACATATGAATAAACATGACTGAGTATGAAATTGCAATGTAAGAAAATAACTCAACAGCAGTAATGACCTCCGTGGGTCCCAATAGAATAAGCATATAGCCTAGACATGGTTTCTAACATGAATCATAACTCAATAGCTCTAGTACATAGAGATTTCATGGTTGCAAATAAGCTCAGGTAACTACACAGTACCCCAGGAATAATGGAGTTACGATTCACACGGTGCACGCCCACATGCCCGTCATCTAGCATGTGCGTCACCTCGACGTCAAACACATAATACGAAGTTCGGCGTTTCATATCCTCAGCACCAAGTTTAGAAGTGTTAATTACTTTGTCCAAACAAAATCCAATATCGAGAAAGCCAAATGATGCTCCACAATGCCATCCCGCATGTACTGACCTCCGAACGGCCTGAAACTAGCCAAAAGCAACTCAGATACGTCAAATAAAGCCCAAGGAAACAATTCCAAATGATAAAGGGCGAATCTTAATCTAAAATCCAAAATCAACCCAAAAGCCTAACCTGGGCCCGCGTCTCGGAACCTGATAAAACTTACAAAATCCAACAACCCATTAAATTACGAGTCCAACCATACTAATTTTACTCAAATCCGACTCTGAATCGATGTTCAAAACTCAAAAACTTGCTTTATGATATTTTAGACAAAAATCCCCAATTTCCTCTTTAAAACTCATAATCCAATAACCAAAAAGGAAGATAAAATCTGGAAATATAATCAAACCGAGTTTAGAACACATACCCGAATCATTGTGATGAAATTTGCCTCCAAAATCGCCTCAATACGAGTCCCACATCTCAAAATATGATAAAAGAACCAAACCATCGATTTAAAGCTTCTGCCCAGTCCTTTTCGCATATGCTGTCAAATTGTCGCATTTGCAGCCTCCGCTTCTGCGAAGCTCTCTAAAGACCAGTCTTCCACACTTGCGGAGCTTTCCCCGCTTTTGCGCACACGCAGGTGCGACAAACAACTCCCGCTTCTGCGCCACATGCCACTTTTGCGGCTAGTCTTACGCTTCTGCGGACGCGCGTCTTCTTCACCAGATCGCACCTCACTTCTACGACTCCTCTGTCACTTTGCAACCATCGCACTTGCGCAACCCAACCGCAGGTGTGATCACACCAGATCTACCACCAGCAACTTTAGCTAAAAATGATCCAAACAAATCCGAACTTCGTCTGAAACTTGCCGGAGCCACTCGGGACCACGTCCGAACATACCAACAAGTCCCATAACATAATAGGGACCCACTCGAGGCCTCAAATCGTGCATAACAATATCGAAACGACGAATCACACCTTAAATCGAACTTAATGAACTTTGAACTTTTCAACTTCCAAAACGCGCGCCGAAACATATCAAATCAACCCGCAATGAACTCAAATTTCGCATACAAGTCCCAAATGACATAACTAAGCTATTCTGATTCCTGGAACCACTATCTGAACCTGATATCCACAAATTCAACTTCCGGTCAAACTTATGAACTTTCCAATTCTTCAAATTTCTAATTTTGGCCAATTAGTGTCGAATCCTTCTAGAAACATCCCAATACAAATCCGGGCATACGCCCGAGTCCAAAATCACCATCCGGATCTAACGGAAACATCAAAACTCCGTTCCAGGGTCAAATACACAAAAGTCAAACTTGGTCAACTATTCCAACTTAGAGATTCAACAATGAAATTCATTCTTCCAACTCGATTCCGAATAACCTTAAAACCGAAATTGATGATTCACATAAGCCATAATACATCCTACAGAGCTACTCATGCCCGTAAATTGCCGAGCAAAGTGCAAATGCTCAAAACGACCGGTGGAGTCGTTACACCGAGAGTTTATCAAAATTTAATGAGTAGCTAAGAAAGTCTAAGTGTATTTCAAGAAAGCTTAGTCTATGCGACTCAAGTCACTGTTATTTCTCTAGAATATTGCTGTTATTTTCCCTAATGGTGTATCTAAGCTAATTTTTCTTTTAAAACGTTTTTATCTAGTTCTTATAAGCATGAAGCTAAAAAATACTATTTCAACTCTCTCATTTCTTTGATTTAATGCGTTAGTAAAGCACAAGATTATAGTGACCATCCTCAGTTTTTCAAATTTTTTCCCTAACCATCCTCAGTTTTTGTCACGACTCAAATTCCAACTAGCTGTGATGGTACCTAACTCAACCTTCTAGATAACCATAATAACAGTAAATATAATTTAATAATAAAATAAGGAGTTAAAAGTGATATAACTGAATCTTTATACAACTCTCCAAGGACTGGAAGTACAAGTCATGAGCCACTTAGACTTAGATGTACAAACTCAAATGAAAAATGATACAACATCTGTTTGAAATATACATAAATAACAAATCTAGAACTACCAAGAACTAGTGGTAGCGAAAATTGGAACGCGAGTACATCTTCCATGCTAGCTCCCGCCATTCACAGCAACGTCAGCTCCAAGATCTGCATGCAAGGTGCATAAGTGTAGCATGAGTACAACCGACCCCATGTACTTAATAAGTGTCCTAACTAAACTCGGCGAGGTATTAGAAGCAAGAATCATATGATACTCGTTATCACCTGTACACTTAATAATTTCAACAAGTATAGAATATGTATATGATCATATCAAGGTGAAACCACATTGGTGCTCATAATTCTTTGCTTTAAAGTGTTCTGAACATAACAACACAATCCGCCTGGCGTGGTGACAGGCGTCCGGTCCAAATCATATCACACAGGAGAAAGTATAGAAGAACACATGTATGTGATGAATAATTATAAGATTTCATGCTTTTGGACTGACATAATAACATGCTAAAGTATGGCATGTGGAAAGTGTGCTATCATAGCTCAAATCGACAAATTTTATCACATGAATAGCAATTACTAAGTTTATTCAAGGAATTAGCCTTTTCATAACCTCAAACACGACTCAAATAGTTCATAACAATGTTACAAATATGAGAAACATTATATCTTAAAGCTTAACGGTTAATTCTAGGCATATCATAGCCTAAGCACAACCACGAGCATAGATAATTACTCTGGTGCTCGCACATGGGCTCAAACCCCACATACTTGCGCACCCATAGCACGTAGCGATCACAAATAACTCAGCAGCTAGTGCCTCAACCAAGTTTAGATAGGATACTTACCTCAAATAAGCCAGATCAACTACCGAGGAAGCCAAACAATACTCAATAGGCTCCACCCCGCACAAATCGACCTCCGAACGACTCAGAACTAGCCAAAAGCAACTCAAACATCAAATAATGCACAATGAAACAAACACAATCGATAAAGGTCGAATCTTTAATCAAATACTCAAAGTCAATCAAAAAGTCAAACTTGAGCCCGCACCTCAAAACCCGACAAAACTTATAAATTCCGACAACCCATTAAATTACGAGTCCAACCATATAAATTTCACTCAAATCCGACTCCGAATCAATGTTCAAAACTCAAATATTCACAAAGTTTAGACAAAAACCCCTAATTTCTCTTTCAAAATCACCAATTAATTACGAAAAAACAAAGATGGAATCACAAAATATAATCAAAACCAAGTTGAAAATACTTACCCCAATTCATGTGGTGAAAATATCCTCCAAAATCATCCAAATCCGAGCTCCGTAGCTCAAATCGAAAAAAGAGTACTTATATGCACCGCCAGGTTACTCTTCGCGATCACGGAACCAGCTTTGCGATCGCAAAGCACAAAATCCACTGTCCTTAAATTACTCTTCACGTTCGCGGCACATTCCACGCGAATGCGACTCACAGCAGACACAGAACTTCGTAACGGCTCCCTCTACGTGAACGCGGTGAACAAGGCTTCCACCTCCAGCTACCAGCTCAACATCCGCGGTCGCGATTCCATATCGGCGAACATGAACCTCAAGTCCCCACAACCTACGCGAACGCGGTCTCCTGGTCGCGAACGCGATGAAGAAAGTACCCATCTCTAGACTTAGCTTACTCGATCGCGAAGATAACTGAGGCACCAGATAATTGCAATAAACCATCTATGCATGAAGCTCCAAAATGATCTGAAACCACCCCGAATCTCACCTGAGCCCCTCGGGACCCCGTCCGAACATATCAACAACTCTCAAAACATAACACGGACCTATTTGAGGCCTCAAATCACACATAACAACATCAAAAGCACGAATCACACCTCAAATTGAACCTAATGAACTTTTGAACATTCAACTTCTAATACTCGTGTTGAACCATATCAATTCAACCCGGAATGACCTCAAATTTTTTACACAAGTTTCAAGTGACATAACGAACCTATTCCAACTCCTAAAACAACAATTCTAACCCAATATCATCAAAGTCAAATCTCGATCAAACTTATGAATATTACAAACCTTCAAATTTCCAACTTTCGTCAGATAGTACGGAAACCTTTTAGAAACATCCAACTGCAAATCCGGGCATACGCCCAAGTCCAAAATCACTATCCGAACCTAACAAAATCATCAAAACTCCGATCCAAGATCAACTATACAAAAAATCAAACTTGGCCAATTCTTCCAACTTAAAGCTTCTGATAAGTGGGGATTTTGATTACTTATTAGCACCTTTTTGCTCTGATTTTAGTCTAAAAGCATTGAATTACGTTCCCCAAACTAATAAAATGTGCAAAATTGTAGGAATGTTGGAAGTTGGACTCCCGAGATAAAATCCAGCTCAAAGAGGAGTAGTCCGAGCACAAGGCAACAAAAGGGCACAAAGCATACAAAGTGCGGTCCGCAAAAGAATTCTGCGGCCGCAGAAGAAATTGCGGTCCGCAGAATCCATCTCCGGCCGCAACCAAAGAAGAAAAAACCAGTAGACTTTCGTGCAAATTGCGGACCACACATGAATCTACCGCAAAAGAAAGGCTTAAGACCAAGATCAGAGAGATGACAAAACAGCCAAGTCCTAAGCTTCATAGAATTGCGGTCCACAAAAGATTTATGCGGCCGCAGAAGATTGTCTTGCGGCCGCAATTATACTATGGCGGATCGCAGAAAAAGGCATTGCAACTGTAGTGCTAAATCTGCGGACCGCAGATATATTATCTCGCGGCCGCAGTTCCAAATTGTGCGGCCGCAGAATATCCGCTCCTACCAGATGAAGAATTCTACGGACAACACATGAAATTGTGCGGCAACAGAACCGCCCGAAGGGTATTTTTGTCCGAAATTTTGAGCCTTGTATAAATAGACGAGTTTCACGAAATTAAGTCAAGTTTTAATACTAGCAAGTTCTGTAGCCATTTTTCTTTGCCTCTTTTGGAAGTTTTCTATATTTTGGTGTATTTTACTATAGATTTTATCATTTTAACTTTACACTATGAGTTTAATTAGTATTTCTTCTTCTCTTTCTTCAATTTCAAGCATGAGTAGCTAGATTTTTACTAGGGTTGTGACCCAACCCTCATGTATTCACCTTATGGGTAATTGAATTAATGATTGTTTATGATTGGGTATTTATTATTTAGTCTAGTTCATGCTTTAATTTGTGGAATTAATGCTCGCAAACATTAGTTCATGCCTATTTGACTTAGTCTCTACTTGAGAAAGAGAGACTTAGTCTAGAAAAACTCGGCTAACAACGAATGGGTCACTCGAGAGATTAATTAACTTAATTAAAGGGTTCAACCTAGAGATAGTAATAACCCGACTTAAGCTTTTATCAACTATATTGCGTGATACCCATTTGGTCTTGAGAAAGCCAAATTGGGCAAAACCATTCTCTGACCGAGAGGTATGAGTGGGTAATTGAGAGTTGATAGCTATAATACACCCCGATCAGCAAAACAAGCATTAAAGTTTTTATTCCATTAGGCAAACACTTAGGTAATGGTCACATCCGTAGGCTTTTACCTATTTGAAAAACATCAAAAACAATTATCTTAGTCTTAGTTCTGTGTTTTGCAATCGTTGGTTTTAAAATAGAAATAGAAACAAAACCCTTTCTTGTGGAAGAGCAAATTAAGATATTCAATTTCACGCATTAGAATATATACTCCTAACTCCCATCTAGCTCCATGTGGATTCGATCCTGACTCTTTGTTGTGTTACTATAATTGTAATCGACTGTTTCATACCTTGTTTTGAGGTGTGCATTTGAGCGCGATTCAACTTCTAGTTGAGTATCGTTTTTCCAATCAATCCCGAATCACCTAAAAACCAAAACCGACGATTCACACAAGTCATAATACCTCATATGAAGCTACTCAAGACTTCAAATAGCTGAACGGAAGGTAAATGCTCAAAACAACCGGTCGTGTTGTTACATTCTCCCCCCACTTAAACATACATTCGTCCTCGAACGTGCCAATAGTCGTTCCAAAGCCATTAAATCACTATGTAAACTCACAGTGGACAAACTCGGGGATAATCCCACGTCACCCCAATACTTATAAGCCTGACAACACAATATATTTGAAGATCCTTACTTCAACCTTAATCCGTAAACCTTAGAAACCAGTTTCCAACATCCAGAATTCATTACAAGACCCGAATCTCACATCTACACACCGGATAAGTATGAACAAGCTGTATCAAGCCATAACCATAACCCAAGATGTAATCACATGATATACCACATAACTCGCATACTCGTAGCAATAATTTTCGATCACATTAGCTGCTCAAAAACAAATCTGGTATCGGCAATAAACCTCATATTAAATAAAACCTTGTTCAAAATCTTCGTACACTGCCAATGATGAAAAAAACACGTAGAAACTCATAACCACTCATCAGATCAACAAGTCATGGAGCTCTCGTGCCGACAAGGACCATAGCCAAAATCTAAGCTGATTAGTGACATTATTCTTTCAAACATACCGCAATCAAATCTGACAACACTTGTTCTAGGTCCAATACCCTCATCTCATCCAGTACAAGCTGCTCAACCGACATGCCACACAAATATCATCTATAGCCACACGCTGTGCAATCCGTGCACCAAGAAGAAACAACTCAAATGTACCTAAAAATGGAAAGTGAATCAGATAAGAGAGAGCCTTCCCACAAGCTCAACAGATACCACAATCGTAATACTATGAACCCATCACTCATAGTAGAACCAAGAGACACAGATCTAACAGAAAAGATCATATCCCATCCAAACTTCACTGCAGTGCGTGACTCAATCTAAACACAGGTTCCACATGAAATACCTCGAACCATAGTGCTCACAATCAACAACCATGTGCATGTCAATTACAAACTCACGACGTGCATGACCATAACCATGGAAAATCGAATAGTACAATATACCACAACCCAAACACCATAACCAAGGTGCAACCAACCATTCAATGCCCCAAAAACCATTTTGCTCGAATTTCGCCATTAGACCCAAACAGAACCGCATCATGTGTATAATTAGCCAACAGATCACAACCTATCGTAGCATAGAAGAGTGACGCGTAGAACATATCAGAGCACGACCAAACTCGACTCTAACTGAATGAAACACCTCTCAGTAATAACCATGTTGAGTCAACAAACCCAACCGGGGTAGAATACACATCCTCATTAGGCATGCCAATGACCTCCAAATCGATTCTGATCCTTTCGAAATGAGTAGATAACCTTTCCAGAAATCCACTGGGACCTATCTGCAGCACATACCATCATCAGGCTAACTTGGCCATATCTTTGCAATCCGCAACCAAGAAACATTCTACCTTTGGGACTCCCAGTCTCCAAAACACAAGAACACAAAAGAATCACTAGATCTGATCCCATCACCACCACTCAAATAACCGACACATCATTCATACATAATCATTCCGTGAGAAATACTTCCATAATTCTTCTGTGCCACATAGAAAAATCCGAACATCAGTAGTCGATCAACCAAGAGCTTACCGCACTATCAATAAAGCATCCGTAAGTCAAAACACAAGACGCCTTCTGAAATGCGCAGTCTTCTCAGATGAAACCAGATAGTACCAGCATTCTTCTAAGTACCTAAAACTGTCCATGAAGTCTAGAACTCATGACCTTCCCTTCGAAACTGAACCACAAACTATACATGCAAACCTCAATCCCACACGATGCACCTGCTTCTATCACACCTTCAAATAAAATACGAGAATCCACTTATCAACTCTTAGCCACAAGCAGGAGTACATACTCAATCAGTCAGAAATCTATTACTTGACTCCCATCCAAGAGAAAAGTACAACACACAACATACCCCTTATACCTGTATATAATATCCATCTCAAGCCGTGATAGAAATCATCGAGAACACTTCAAAACCTATTTGCACATGACCAAGCCATCATAACTTAATCTTTCTAACTCAACCAAGTCATGTGGGTCGCCAAGCCCAAGAGTAATGCCACAAAACACCTGTAGAGACTCACCACAACTAAAAGAACCGATTATACCCACTACTATGCTGATCCGATCTAGCACCGAGTTATCCTATTTCTCCGAGTTCCTTCTAAGTTGTCTTCAAGTTAACACTTCTTCTTGCTAGTACACTACGACCCTTAACCCAACTCTCACTACAATAGATCTCAGCATGAAACCACATCGCCCTAAAGCTCATAAGCCGTTGTATTCCTTCTTAAGCACCCCAAAAGTACCACAACCGATACATCCACTCTGAAAAGACCTTCGGTGAATCTTAAGCTGTTTTCTTAATCTTTCTACTACTAAAGCGTACAACCTCTAATGATACAGCCAGTCCCAACACCACCCAATGCAGTCTCAGATCTTAGCCTTTTTACAAATTTTCGAAATTCTTCAAACGCCACATATGAACCTTGAAACCACTAGAACCTTCTCGAGAGTCATCCACCCTATTCTAATCTCAAATGCACCGCCCAAACAAGACGAATGAAATGTGGTCTATCATCACACCAAGACCCAAAGAAGTAATCCCATCTTAGCGCAACCGAGTAAAGTCCTACTCCATGCACACTATATCCCTCACGAATAACAACTAAAATCATTCTATGATTTTCATATACCCATAAAGTGTAATATTACCCGTATCCAGAAATTTTCTTACTCGAGTCATCCCCAATCTCAAACTCTGCAGTCATAATTGATTCACAAGTATGCCTCAAACCGAAAACAATACAACACATAACCATGCAATCAAATCGTCGATAGCAGACTCCCCCACTTAGTTCAAAGCCATAGAACAAAGCATTCGATAACTCACAATACCCTTACATTATTACTGCTATAATCCCGCACTGAAATTAAACTAAATCCTTCATATTCATGCAACACAAACCATAAAATACCTCAAATCATCTTCCAAGCTCGCATTCATCCTCATGATAGTCAAGTCAACTTTCTCTTCCGATCCAAACTCAAATCACAACACATATAGCCCACTGGTAGAAATAAACTCTCCATACAACATCATAAGGATCACATATATGTAGATTACCCCGCAGGTGATGACCCGCCTGCTTAGCCTCAAGCTGATATCTCTCTTTGCCCTTTCACGGCCACAACTACTACGCTATCAATTAATCTTCTTGAGTCTAAACTCGTCAACAAGACATGAGAATCTACTTTGTTCCACAAAAATGAATAGCACGAAAGACCCCTCAACACGCACAAAACTCGAGATCGTTCAACATATCAAGATAGAAATTAATCACCCAATAGTCTGTTTCACATCCAAGAAACTTATCTCGTTACATCAAAGCTATCCGAACACATCCCGAAGTCACATGATACACAATATAGAGCTATCCAACCACTCACCGAGCCGCCAGTCCCACTCCTACGGACACTACCAAACATAAACATCCTAAAGCACATACTCACACAACTGAAATCATCGTACCAAGCTGTAGTTAAAACCCTACCTTAAATCCTCCAGATTAGCCAAAAACCACAACCCCGAGTACATATCTCGCACCTCATCCATGGAATTGCAAGTCGTTGATGCACATCTAACATCAAGCGCTTAACACCACACGGGAGAGAGTTGGAGGAATTCAAAGAGCTAGACTTCGAGCTGAATCAATGCCGCATGAATGAGGAAAGAAATATGGGAAGTTTATCCTAGATGTCCTGTAGCCTCTCGAAGATAGGTATGGACGTCATCATACCGATCAGCAAGACTCGCTCATGACTCGTAGAACATATGAACATAGAGCTCTGATACCAACTTGTCACGACCTAAAATCCTACTAGTCGTGATGGAACTTAACCTAACCTACTAAGTAAGCCAAATAACAATAAACACAATTTAATTAGGAGTCAAAAGTGAAATAACTGAATCTTTATATAACTCCCCAAGGACTGGAAGTACAAGTCATGAGCCACTAAGACTTAGATGTAGAAACTCAAATGAAAAATGATACAACATCTATTTGAAATATACATAAACAGAATCTTAAATCTAGAACTACTAAGAACTAATGGTAGCGAAAACTGAAACGCGGGTACATCTTCCATACCAGCTCCCGCCATTCACAGCAAATCGATTCAATAACAATAACTAGCTCTTCCAGAGCTCACACCAACTAAGAACCCATCGGTTTATCACAATACGCGTGTATACCATCAAGATAGAAACATGAGTGGGTGACTGTAGGGGGATGGATCCGTATCCACGCGTTGCACGGACAACTCATGTGCTAATAATATCAACCGCACGGACAACTCACGTGTTGCACAGACAACTCACGTGCTATAATATTAGTATCTGGATTCGTACAGACAACTCACGTGCTGCACGGACCACTCACGTGCTAATAATATCAATCCGCACGGACAACTCATGTGCTAATATCACAGTCCGCCGGGTGTGGTCATAGGCATAACAACGTAATCCATCCGGCGTGGTCACAAACATAGCAACACAATTCGCCTGGCGTGGTCACAAGCATCCAGTTCAAATCATATCACATAGGAGAAAGTATACAAGAACACATGTATGTGATGAATATTTATCAGATTTCATGCTTCTGGACTGGTATAATAACATGCTAAAGTATTGGCATGTGAAAAGTGCGCTATCATAGCTCAAATCGACAAATTTTATCACAGGAATAGCAATTACCAAGTTTATTCAGGGAATTAGCCTCTTTGTAATCTCAAACATGACTCAAATAGTTCACAACAATGTTACAAATATGAGTAACATTATAGCTTAAAGCTTAACGGTCAATTCTAGGAATATCATAGCCTAAGCACTATCCCAAGCATGAATAATTACCCCCAGTGCTTGCACATGGGCTCAAACCCCACACATATGCTCACCCATAGCACGTAGCTATCACAAATAACTCAGGCAACTAGTGCCTCAACCAAGTTTAGATAGGATCCTTACCTCAAGGAAGCCAAATCAACTACCGAGCAAGCCAAACTATACTTTATAAGCTCCATCCCGCACAAATAGACCTGTGAACAGCTCGGAACTAGCCAAAAGTAACTCAAAAAATCAAATAATGCCCAACGAAATAAACCCAATCGATAAAGGTCAAAGCTTTAATCAAATAGTCAAAGTCAACCAAAAAGTCAAACCCAGGCCTGCACTTTGGAACCCGTAAAAAAACCTATAAATTATGACAAGCCATTTAATTACGAGTCCAACCATAAAAATTTCACTCAAAACCGACTCTGAATCGACGTTCAGAACTCAAATATTCACTTTAAGAACGTTTAGACAAAAATCCCTAATTTCTCTTTCAAAATCACTAATTAATTACCAAAAATTGACGATGGAATCACGAAATATAATCAAAATCGAGTAGAAAATACTTATCCCTATCCATGTGGTGAAAATCGCCTTCTAAATTGTCCAAATCCAAGCACCATAGCTCAAAATATGATAAAATGACTCAAAGTCCGAAAATAGAGTACTTATATGCACTGCCCATGTATACTCTTCGCGATTGCGGAACTAGCTTCGTGATAGCGAAGCACAAACTCCATTGCCCTCAAATTACTCTTCGCGTTCGTGGCATATTCCATGCGAACGCAACTCACAGCTGACATAGAACTTCGCGAATACAACTCCCTCGACGCGAACGCGGTGAACAAGGCCTCTGGCTCCAGCTCCCAGCTCAACACTATGCGACCACGATTCTATATGCGCAAACGCGATGCTCAAGTCCCCACAACCTACGCGAACGTGATTTCTTGGTAGCGAACGCGATGAAGAAAGTACCTAGCTCTAGACTTAGCCTACGCGATAGCGAAGAATAACTGAGGCACCAGATAACAGCCGTAAATCAGCCATGAATGAAGCTCCAAAATGATCTGAAACCACCCTGAATCTCACTCGAGCCCCTTGGGATGCCGAACATACCAACAAGTCTCAAAACTTAACACGGACCTACTCGAGGCCTCAAATCACACATAACAACATCAAAACCTGGAATCACACCTCAAATCGAACTTAATGAACGTTTGAACTTTCAATTTTCAGAACTCATGTCGAACCATATCAAATCAACCCAGAATGACCTCAAATTTTACACACAAGTTTCAAATGAAATAAAGATACCAACTCCCGGAACAACAATTCGAACCCGATATCATCAAAGGTAACTCTCGATCAAACTTATGATATTTCAAACCTTCAAATTTCTAGCTTTCGCCAAATAGTGCTAAAACCTTCTAGAAACATCCAACTGCAAATCCGGGAATACGCCCAAGTCAAAAATCACTATCCGAAATTGTCACAACCCAAAATCCCACCACAGGAATCATAATGGCACTTAGTCTCTAAGACTAAGTAAGCCGATTTTAGTAACAATTCAAGTCATTTCTTATACAGATAACCGAAACCAACAGCGGAAATAATTATAACAACCTCCCAAGACTAGTAATACTGAATCACAAACTCTAACTGAATACATGAAATGATTCAAGGATCGAATATACAATATTGTTCGAGTAATAATTAACAGTACAATAAAATGGGAAGATTCCAAGGGACTACGACGACCAAGCAGCTCTACCTTGAATCCTTGCGATCAACACACTAACTCTGCTCGAGTCCAATATCTGCCGTACCTGGCTCTGCAAAAAAATGTGCAGAAGTGTTGTATAAGTACACCACAGTCGGTACCCAGTAAGTATCAAGACTAACCTCGGTGGAGTAGCGATAAGGTACAGTCAAGACACTCACTAATCTAATAACATGTGCAATTAGCATACGGAAATAATAGAAAACAAATAGCAGTGATAGAAATCAAGTAGTGACATTAACAGCAAGGCAGCAAGAACACCATAAGTATTGCTCAAACGAATAATGAACACAAGTACAACCACTTAATCAAGTCCTTCAAAATATACATCTTTTATCTATAAGTTTCTCATATAACAATATTTAGAATGAAATCCTTCAATTAAATATATCTCGAATATACTTCCTTCAAACAAATATCTTACGAATATAATTCTTTCAAATAAATATCTTTCGAATATAATTCTTTCAAATAAATATCTTTCGAATATAATTTTTTTAAATAAAATCTTTCAAATATAATTCCTTTCAAGTAAAATCTATCGAATATAATTCATCTTACGAATATAATTCTTTCAAATAAATATCTTTCGAATATAATTCCTTTCAAGTAAAATTTATCGAATACAATTCCTTTCCATTAAAAGTCACTATGTGACAACTCATTTCTTAACCATAAAAATTACGGGTCTCAGCCTACTTTCATATTTTCACGGCACCTCGTGCTCATATTTCTATCACAACCGCACGAACATCTCATGTGCCAATAATAAAATCATCATATTTCCTCGGCACCTCGTGCCCATATTTCTTTATAACCGCACGGAAATGTCACGTGCCAATAATAAATTCATCATATTTCCCCGACACCTCGTGCGCACATTTCATACCACATCTGCACGGACAGTTCACGTGCCATTAGTATAAACCACCAAGCAATAGCCACAGGCTTAAAGTTTCAACATGAATTAGACTATTATCAAGTTTACCAAAACAAACAAGACAAGTTGCACAAGAGATAAAAATAAACACAAGAAAAATCACAACATCACATAAAAATACAAAACACAATAATCCCTCATCATCACGTATCATCCCTAACAATAGCCATCCTTATCTCTCCTATAGCCACCTGTATCACTCCATAATAATAGCAACCCTTATCCCTCCACTCTGACAATATCAATAACCACCCTTATCGCTCTGATAGCCACCCTTATCTCTCCCATAGCCACATTTATCCCCCTTATAATAGCGTCCCTTATCTCTCCTACCAGAAAATACCCCAACACATATAACAACAGTCATACGCCACCCTTATGTCCGCATATTATCAATAGTGAAATGCCACCCTTATGTCCTCATAACAATAACTCAAATCACCCAACAATTTACACGAAATATTATCACAACAACACAACACAATCAATTCACATAGCAAATTGCCCTATGGCCACAACTTAATCCAAAGATACAAATCAATAAATTTCACAGCAAATAGCTCAAGGCTCCACACAACGTATATAAAACCTCAAAAACAACAACAAAGATGGAAAAGTAACTCAGCATAGGAAAACGCTTTCTTTAATCCAAATTTTTGATAAATATATATTAATGCCTCATTTTAAACTCATTTAAACAATTATTTGGAGATAAGATAATGAAATTATTTCCAAGAGATGTCAACCCAAATCACACCAAATTATCATATAAAAACAACCTCGGCAAGCAAGGAACGGGGCATGACAATACAGGATTTAATAAGTTCCAATAATTTTCCAATTTAATACATAAGGGTGTCGACAATTTTTGACCGGTATAATGTGCACATATAAACCAAGTACGTACTCGTACCTCATGTACATAGCTTTCAATCACACAATTTTCACATAAGACTCAATTCCTAAGGGGTAATTCCCCCACTCAAGGTTAAGCAAGATACTTACTTTTATTAAATTCCGATAATAACTCGACCTCCAAATCTTAAATTTCCGTTTTTGGAAAGATTTTGCAAAAATACCAATTTCTTCCATTTAAATCCGAATTAAATGATGAATATAACCATGGATTTATAAAATATAATCACTCTTGGATATAAGACACTTACCCAAGTTGAAGTCTTGAAAAAATCCTCAAAATCGCCGAAGAACAATGCTCCAAAAATCCAAAACGTAATGAAGGAAATGACCATTTTTGGTCCTTAAGTTTCTGTCCAATAATAATACTAATCTGGTTGCTAACAGTCTGATTCCCATCACTAAAAGTGCCAAATCTGGTCGCTAAAGGTGTGCACCAAAACCGTTTACACCAGCAACTTATTTTTCACTAAAAAAGCTCTAACTCCGTCATACGAATTCGGAATTCGAAGATTCTTGTTCCTATGAGTCACAAATAATAATTGCAAACCTATTTGTTCAATTGAAACTCAATTCAAAGCTCATTTTCTCAATGCGATACCAACTTCCCTCGTCAAAACAATTAACTCATGTTTCGCGATAAAAAACCAATCGCGACTTCATGAAATTAGGCCAAACGCTCCAGATCATCCCTATAAGTCATTATCAAACTCCGGAAGTATCGAAATAGAATTTTGATCTCTAAAACTAAAAATGGACCTATGGATCATTACATGCTTATGCTAAAAACAATGACAAAACACCAAACACGTTAAAAACCCATCCAAAACTCATCTGAGCCCCATGGGACCCCAACCAAGTATACTAACAAGTCCCAAAATATAATACGAACCTAATCAAGGCTTCAAAACACGTTAAAATTATGAATTGCGCCTCGAATCGTATTATGAGTTTTAAATCTTCCAACTTCTATAATTTGCATCGACACATATCAAATCAATCTGGAATGACTTTAAATTTTGCACACGAGTCATAAATGACATAATGGGCCTGTTCCGATTTCTGAAATTGAATTTCGACCCGGATATCAATAAAGCCAACTCCCGGTCAAACAATCTAAAAATCTTCCATTTTTCAACTTTCGCCAAAATGCATCGAATTGACCTACAGACTTCCAAATCCATTTCCAGACATACTCCTAAGTCTGAAATCACCATACGAAACTACTGAAATCATCAAAATTCCATTCCGGAGTCGTTTGCTCAAAAAGCCACACTTCGGTCAACTCTTTTCATTTAAGCTTCAAAAGTAAGAATTGTTCTTTTATTTTCATTTCGAATCTTCGGAAAACCAAACTTGACCGCACACGTACGTTATAATATATATTATGAAGCTGCTCGGTGCCTTAAGCCTTTGAACGGGACGCCAATTCACAAAGCAACAAGTCAGGTCGTTACATTCTCCCCTTCTTAAAACATACGATCGTCCTTGAACGTGACGAGAATTATACTGAGGACATTAAATTACTGAGTGTATTATAAAAGCGTAAGAGCTATATAGAACCACCTTTGGCCGGTCTCACATCTTCCCATCCTCTACTTAGTTGTCTCAATTACATCGATCCTGAACTACGTCCATCCAAGTATTCTTGCCCTTACCCTTTCGGTCGAGCACAACCTCCCGAGCGCTAGGTTCAAGCAACTTCATACCACTTCGTCCCTTTCACTCTTCAACCTGATCTCTACATTCATAGCTTGAAAAAGCAAAAGAGGGTCACCGTCACCTCTCTTAATGACTATTCTTAAGCTTCCTTTCTTTGGGAGTAGGATCTCTTTCCTAGGAGCTCATAGAAAGATAGCGAAGTCAGATATTCTTTCTTGCTTTCCTTCTATCTTTCTTTCTATTTCAAAGCTTGTGCTTTGGTTCAGATCACTGCTTACTTACTTGACTTGCCCCCTTTTTTTAAGCAAAGAGGAAGTCGTGCAAGCAAGCGAAGTGGAATCTATTAGAATAGAAAATAGTGCAGCTCGATCAGTATAAGAATAAAGCCAGGAGGTTGGCAGGAAAGGTGACTTTCTTTTCCTTTTCGACTTCTTCCTTTAGAACTTTCTGTAAAGTGGAAGGGTAGGCCTTTGGCACCAGAAAGGTGAGGATCGAAATTCGGAGAGTGAAGAGAGGAAGGAACCCTCTTTTTAAGTCCTACGTACTGCTCTTCTCTCAATCGCTCTTTGGTATTCGGAAGTGGAAAGCGAACTGCTGACTGTGGCCGAAAAGAGAGGTTCTGTCTTTCTTCATTCAAGTAAGAAAAAGATGGGACGCTCGCAGACCTGTATGGAAGGAAGAGAATTATTAGAACTCTCGTCCGCCCCTCTCTTTACCCTCTGTAGCTGAACTTTCTTACTTATGCGATGAGGAGCTTACTTAGTATTGAAATCGAGTTGGCAGAAAGTACCGAAAGTCGGCCGCCCGCCCTATCATCCCGTGTCTCAACCAACTTTTTTCTTGTCGGAAAATCTCTCTTTTGGCTTTTGAAACTTCGATTCGTGACAGCTACTCATACGTGCCAAAGAGACTTCCTTCCCTTACCCTCAGATGCATCAGGTGCCTAGACTTGCTAGCTACTTCTATAAGACCGGGGATTTGTCCAAGTCTTCTTCCTAATAAGGATTTTTTCAACCTATTATGTGAAGACCTCGTAGGCGAATACCTGAGATATCTTCCTCAAACGGAGGGGGAGGAGGGGTATGACCATTACTTTAGCTGATCTCTTATCTATCTAAGAAAACGAATATCGGGATGCCTATTGAATTCTTCCTTCTAACATTAGATTCCAACAAGGCTAAGAGCAGCGGATACGGATAGAAGACCAATAGCGCTTATGTATCATCTCCTGTCGAAAAGCGAAAAAACCCCTTCTTCTATACGAGACCTAGCTCTTTCCTCCCTTTACTAAAAATTCTTCTATCAGTATTAGTGAAAGCTCAATCCCAACTCTCTCACTAAGACCGGATATTGCAAACAGTGTTCTTCCTAAAAAGCCAGAGCGGATACCTTTCTTATATACTATACGCAATTTTATATTTTCGGATTAACTTAACTTTAAGAAAAGATTCTATAAAAGAATAAAGAGCCTATCTTCTTCTTTCTTTCCAAATCCAAATACAATGGGATGGGCATCTTTCTATTTCTGCTACTATGCCTCCTGTTTACTGTTTAGTTCTGTTACTTGTTTTTTCTTGCAAACAAGAAGGGGAAGAAATAGGCGATTCGAATCCTCGTTCTTCTGATTTCCTCTTGTCTGCTTTCTTGCTCATGCCAATGCCTAACAAAACAGTTAAGAAATCTGCATGGGATTCTGTACCAAGAACATCGGCTTCTCATGTCGATCTTCCGTTCGGCCAATTGGACAGCGTCATCTTCGTTTAGTTTACTACTCAACGTCCCCCAATCCCTAGTTGTACAGGTACAGCCCAGAAGCTTCCTCTTTCATATTGATGAAAGCGCTAGGCACCTCTTAACAGTTCAAAGTCCCCCCTCGGCTTACCCAGCTTTTAAGGTGAGAACAGCGGATTCAATATCAATAGCTGTGGATTCGATTCCTATTCTTATATATGCAACCTAAGCAGCTACTTTTGTCCGTGCATATCTTAAATCATGCTTTTCACAAGTTCGGTACGCTAGAGGGTGACGAAGGAACACTAGTTCTATTGGCTCTAAGCCCGCATTCTTCCTAGCAACCGAGTCGATGTCAAAGAACCCG
>MCJB01052102.1:24481-45868 GCA_002018475.1 Nicotiana obtusifolia | reverse complement strand
TGAGCCTGAGCAGCTACCAAGCTGGTCAGCAATTGTACTGCACTCTGCATATCCTGGTCTGTAGTACCAGATGGAGGAACTGGAGATGCTGGATGCCTTCTTATATCCTCTGGTGGAGAAGGAGTAGATGAGGTCTGCGAAGGCATCTCGCTCTGAGGCTCACTATGGCCTGCTCTGGCGGGAGGCACCTGACTGGTACCCTCTCCCGCAGCTAAATCAAGGCACCTACTAATCTCTTGCTTCCTAGTCGTTGGCATCGCTGAAAAGAACATGGTTAGTATTAGAAACGAATGCTTACGACTCAGCTCTGCGCACGATCTAGATTCAGGAAAAAGGTAACAATCCTAAATGTCATGCAGCCTCCTGATTATAAATGTGGCGCACTACACATCCATAATCAAGACTCTACTAGACACGGCTCGTAGATAACCCCTAGGACAGACCTGCTCTGAAACCACGTTTGTCACGACCCAAGCCGGAGGGCCGCGACTGGCACCGGACCATACCCTACGGGCACCGACGTACCCTTCATCTAACTTTCCTTGTTATCTATAAGGCTTGTCATATGCATATAATCTCGAATAATAATTATAATGATGAGTCACATTATACCATGATACGATCATACTTATATACATAATATAGCCAACAAGGCTGCAATGCAGAACCATAAAACAAATTACATACGTTTGCCGACAAGGCAATTCGACTGTACATAAGTCAACCCATCACTTGTCAATGCATAAATTGACACTTGTCTATGAGCCTCTACAAAAACGTACATAATGCAACCTACGTCGGAACAGGGCCCCGACATGCCCATAATGCCTACAACAAAAATGACACAAGACTGTGGCAAGTCCGAAGGATGCATCTCGCCAATATTTGCTGAACTGAGTAGCCTACTGTGGTGGGGAAGCCTCGTCTATCTATCTGCCTGGACCTGCATTACGACATGCAGCGTCCACAAATAAAGGACGTCATTACGGATAATGTAATGAGTATGTAAAATAGGAAACATAATGTAAGAACAATAATAAGCATCAGGATAAGAGACATACAACATGTACCATCTGAATGCCTCTGAGGGCGATTAACCATGTCATGCCTGACGTGCATATGCATATACATATATTTATATCCTTTTGAAAATCATCATATACATATATATGCCTCTGTGGGCCTCATCATCATCTCATATATATGCCTCTGTGGGCCTCCTCATTATCATACCCAACTGATCAGTGGTTGCACAATAGGTGCCATACCCGGCCGACTATAGCGCGGCTCGGTAGAGTAAAATAGTTGTCGACTATAGCGCGGCTAAGTAAAGTAAAACATATACATATGTATAGTTGCACAATAGGTGCCATACCCGGCCGACTATAGCGCGGCTCGGTAGAGTAAAATAGATAATGCATGCTGGACTCATAAGAGTCATACTACCATGGTGAAATAATAACATATCAATCCTCCCATAAGAGGGGAAACAATGTACGTACTGCTACCTTCTAAGAGTAGAGTATCTTTGGGGTTCGTTCATTGCATTGTGTATAGTCAGAGTCGTGCAAAAGAAGGAAAAGGATAGTCTCACATACCTTGCAATACTTTCCAATCTCAAGCTATGAAACTTCCACGACTTCTTAGTCTACAATAAGAGAAATGATACTACCGTTATCGTTCAGGCGTCGCAACTATTATGTATCGACTCTATCCTATTTTACAATAAAACGGACAGCACCTCCCCTATATATATGACTTCACACAAGTCCAAACAGTCACCAAACAGCAAAACAACATCAATAAGAATCATATTGAGCCTCCCAAAATAGTCCACGCACAAACCAATCACTTCATACGTACAATGGCCACTATAGTCGTGTCAAACGATCCGAAAATGTTATGAAAAACTATCAGGCCACAACCCTAAATATATATGGTGTTTCTCCACACCCTTACTCATCCAAAACTCCACAAATCAGTAGTATAACACGCAGCTTTACAGCAACACAAAACAGTTCACAAAATAGTTCGCTACAAGTGAATAACTCGAACTCACGGCTTCCGATCACCGTCCCGTGAGTTCTTACACACATAGAACGACTTACCAAGAATTAACAGTAGAAAAAATGTATTAAATAGATCAGTAAACTCACCTTGCTTTTTATATAACTCAGCCCTTGCTTTGGTTCCTCAAACTCTAGGGTTTACCTTCAACTAGAACTTGAAAGAGGGAAAAATCGATTAGGGTTTGTGTGGGATTATTTTGGGGAGGGGTTGCAGGGGTTCTTTTCGTTTTTGAGGCTGTGAAATAACAGTGAATTATCTGGCTTTAGAATCTTTTAAAAGCCCTCTCTTAACCGACTTTGGGCTTTTAAATTTTAGCCCTTAATTTTTGGCAAGTAGGTGATACACCTACTTGTCACCTACCAGCCTGCGCAGTTCTACGGAAATACAATTATCTCAATACTCCGAGATCATATTGACAAACGGTTTGAAGCATTGGAAACTAGACTCATAGACCTTTAATTTGGTAGGTAGATCAACCCGTAATTCCTTGTAAATTGGGAGAAAATCGCAGAAACATTTGACCTAACGTTTAAGTAAAATTGTGAACCTAAGTTGCCACAACTTTTGTCGACTTTTGTTTCATAACTCGTTTGACTTCAAGACTTATGAAACATATATCATATCATTCAAATACCTTAAAACATGACATCTTGGTAATGTTAAACACCTCTCGATTTTCCCAAAAATGCGAGTTACAACATCCTTAACTCGTTTATCCTCTAATACTTGTTAACCGCCCTTATACACCTTTGCATCATTTAGGACCAATAGGACTAAACTCTTATTGTCTCAAAGGTAATTCTCTTCTCGAACCAAGGTAGACTATCTTACGGTGTAATCTAACACGTACAAATATGGGTTATAACAATACGCCTTTCAAGTTTGATGAACACTGCTTGAAGGCATATGAGGAGTTGAAAAAGAGATTGGTGACTGCACCAATTATCACCGCCCCAAACTGGGGAGAGTCATTTGAATTGATGTGTGATGCTAGTGACACGACAATTAGGGCCGTATTGGGCTAGAGGAAAGTTATAGTGTTCCACTCATTTACTACGCCAGCAAAACTCTAAATCCAGCTCAGATTTATCATCCGCAAACCAATGGTCAAGTGGAGGTCTCTAATAAGGAAGTGAAGAAAATTTTGGAGAACACAATGAGCGCAAGTAGGAAGGAATGGGATACCAAGCTAGATGCCGCTCTATGGGCATATCGCACAAACTACAAAACTCCAATTGGCGCTTCACCATATAGGTTACAATATGGAAAGGCTTGTCACTTGGCTGTTGAGCTTGAGCACAAGGCAAATAGAGGAATCAAGAAACTCAACATTGATATGGATCTAGCTGGGAGGAAATGGATGTTGCAACCGAATGAGCTCGAAGAGTTTCGACTGCATGCATATGAGAATGCAAAGTTGTATAAAGAGAAAACAAAGAGATGACATGAAAAACACATTTTGCATCGTGAGTTCGAAGCTGGTCGAGCCATTATGTAGTTCAATTCAAGATTGAAGCTCTTTCTTGGGAAGCTCAAGTCTAGATGATCAGGTTCATTTGAAGTAGTGCGGGTTACAAAGCATGGAGTTGTTGAGCTAAAGGACCTCGAAAGCAATGGCACATTTTTAGTCAATGGGCAGAGAGTGAAACACTATTGGGGTGGTGGAGCTCGTCGTCACAAAACTTTGACAGACTTGGTGGATGTGTGAGGGAACGTGTTGCGTCGTGCCGCGCTGTTAATTCAGGAGTTTGTTGGGAGGCAACCCAATTTTTAGTGCTTTTGTAGCTTACCTTTTTGTTTTATTTAGTTAGAGTAGACTAGATTTTTTTATTTTCTTTGTAGTCATAGAAATCGTAGATAGGAATGGAGTGGGATGTGTATAATCGATGTTTTAAGTGCTCGGGTTGGGGGGATGTTTATTCAAAAAAAAAAATTGCGAGCTAGCATCCAGGCCAACACCCTACGTTGCCTGGGGCGGACAAATAAAAAACATCACAACCCCCAGCGCCAGGCCTAGCGCGTCGCGCTGGGCTGGGGATCACAGGTAATTTATTTAATTATTATTTTATTATTAATTTTTCTTTCTTCTTTTTTTTTAATTAAAATAACTACCCATATAACCCGACCCAACTACCCACCTACACTCACATAATAAACCATACCCAATGTCCTAATCGGTTCCCCTCAAATTGAACATTCACTATAACTCCTAAACCCTCCTTAGACCATCTGTTGATGAATGCTTAACGAATTTGAGTAAAGTGCTTGCCAGGTGTGAAGAAACAAATTTTGGTGCCGAACTGGGAGAAGTACCATTTTATTATACAAGAAGGAATTGTACTCGAGCACAAGGGGTCAAAAGATGGGTTGGAGGTGGATAAGGTAAAACAGGATGCAATTAAAAAACTGCCGCCTCCAATCTCTGTCAAAGGAGCCAGAAGCTTTTTGGGACATGCAGGTTTCTATCGTAGATTCATTGAAGATTTCTCTAACAATTCTGCTTCCTTGTGCAGGTTGCTTGAGAAGGATATGCCTTTCAAGTTTGATGAACACTGCCTGAAGGCATATGAGGAGTTGAAAAAGAGATTGGTAACTACACTATTTATCACCGCCCCAAACTAGGAAAAGTCATTTGAATTGATGTGTGATGCTAGTGACACGGTAATTGGGGCCGTATTAGGCTAGAGGAAAGATAAAGTGTTCCACTCATTTACTACGCCAGCAAAACTCTAAATCTAGCTCAGATAATTCCATAGTCAGAGAACAATAGTTGCTAGCAGTAATATGGTCGTTTGACAAATTTAGGGCCTACTTGGTGGGAACTAAAGTCATCGTCTATACAAACCATACAGCCAGCAGGTATTTGTTTGAGTAATAAGGATGCTAAACCTAGACTAACTCATTACGTTCTTCTCTTGCAGGAATTTGATTTGGAAATCAAAGATCGAAAAGGGACAGAAAATCAGGTGGCGGACCATCTATCGCGCTCGGAAACTTGCGCACAACTTGAGGAAGGGGCGAAATTCAGGAAAGCTTTCTTGATGAGCAATCTCTAGCCATCACAGCTGGCATAGCCTCATGGTATGCTGACTATGTGAACTTTATTGTAAGTGGGGTGACTCGTCGGAGTTATCTCCGGATGGTAATAGGAAATCCATGCATGACGTGAGGCTTTATCTATGGGATAAGCCATTTTTGTTTAAGTAGTATGTAGATCAGCTGGTGTGCCGATATGCTCTCGAGGAGGATATGGAGGCAATTTTACATGATTTTCATGCATCACCATATGGGGAACCATGGTGGAGACAAAACGGCTGCAAAGGTGTTGCAGTCGGGATTTAATTTGCCTAAGCTATTCAAGGATGCACATGCTTTTGTGAAAAGGCGTGATAGGAGCCAAAGGATGGGCACAGTTTTGAGAAGGCCGGAGATGCCATTGAAGGGCATTTTTGAGGTTGAAATCTTCAATGTTTGGGGAATAGACTTCATGGGCCGTTTCTAGTATCAAATGACCATCGGTACATCTTGGTTGCAGTTGACTACTTATCAGAGTGGGTAGGGGTTGTGGCTTTTCTTATGAATGATGCTAAAGTGGTGGTGAGCTTTGTGAAGAAAAATATTTTCACCAGATTAGCTACTCCGCGTGCTTTGATCAGTGATGGAGGTACTCACTTTTGTAACAAACTATTGGGCAACCACTTAGCTAAGTATGGGGTGAGACACAAAGTCCCAACTACTTATCATCCGTGAACTAGTGGTCAAGTGGAGGTCTTAATATTGGGAGGTGAAGCAAATTTTGGAGAAGACAATTAGCGCAAGTAGGAAAGACTGGGCTAGGAAGCTAGACGATGCTCTATGGGCATATCGCACGGAATACAAAAGTCCAATTGGTGCTTTACCATATAGGTTAGTATATGGAAAGGCTTTTCACTTGGTTGTTGAGCTTGAGCACAAGGCATATTGGGCAATCAAGAAACTCAACTTTGATATGGATCTAGCTAAGGGGAAAGGGATGTTGCAACTGAATGAGCTCTAAGAGTTTCGACTGCACGCATATGAGAATGTGAAATTGTATAAAGAGAAAACAAATAGATGACATGAAAAATACATTTTTCATTGTGAGTTTGAAGCCTGTCAAGCCATTCTCTTGTTCAATTCAATGTTGAAACTCTTTCCTCGGAAGCTCAAGTGTAGATGGTCTGGTCCATTTGAAGTAGTGCTGGTCACAAAGCATGGAGTTGTTGAACTAAAGGACCCCAAAAGAAATGGCACATTTTTAGTCAATGGTCAGAGAGTGAAACACAATTGGGGTGGTGGCGTTCGTTGTCACAAAACATCGATAGACTTGGTGGATGTGTGAGGGAACGTGTTACGTCGTGCCGTAACGTTAATTCAGGAGCTTGTTGGGAGGCAATCCAATTTTTAGTGCTTTCGTAGCTTACCTTTTTGGTTTTTTTAGTCAGAATAGGATAGATTTATTTTTTTTCTTTGTAGTCCTAGAAATCATAGATAGGAATGGTGTGGGATGTATATAATGGATGATTTAAGTGCTCGGGTTTGGGGGATGTTTATTCAAAAAAAAATTACAAACTAGTGCCCATGCCAGAACCCCACGTTGTCTGGGGCGGACAAATCTGAAACATCACAACCCCCAGCGCCAGGCCTTGCACGGCGCACTGGGCTAGGAGTCACAGGTAATTATTTTTTATTATTATTTAATTATTAATTTTTCTTTCTTCTTTTTTTATTTAAACCCACCCCTATATAACCCGACCCAACTACCCACCTACACTCACATTATAACCCATAACCAATAACCCAACTGATTCCCCCTCAAATTGAATAATCACTATAACCCCTAAACCCTCTTTTTCTCTTACCCGTATCTCTCCATCTCCAACCCCCTCTGACCGTATCTCTCCCTCCCTCTCTCAATTTTTCTAATTTCTCTCTTATTTCATCTTCAGTCCCCTAATTACATTTCCTTTTCCCCCTCATTTTTCTATTTTGTAAGTATACTCTCATCTCCCAACCCATATTCCACCATAGTTGCTTCTTAGAACTTATGTTCTATGGTAGGTGGCCCTAATGTGCAATAAATTGGTTGTCAAAAATTGGTTGTTGTGTGCATATGGAGTAGTAAACTACACACACCATGTATCTTGTATTATGTATGTTGTATCACTTTGTTAGAATTAACCAATGTAGTGTATTAGTTGTGGAGATTGAGGATCGTGTTACTTGCTTGCACTAAGGCTATGCCACTTTGCCATGTTAGACTACTTGGATTGTGTGGAATAGTTAGTGGATTACAATTGTGTGGCATGGGGAAGTCTCGAGTACTCATTGTCTTGTGGTGTAATATTTATGCACTTTGAACCACTATTATGTGTAGATTACATAGAGCCTTCGATTTTAAGTGTGGGGTGATCATCTCTGACTCTGATGATGACCTTGGGCAAATCTCTTGATGCATTCTCATATTCATGTTTATTATGTGTAGTTTGTTATGGCTCGTGATAGTGCTACAAAGGGAAAAGGAGTGGGGAAGTCCTCTACTACTACTCCCCCTCCCAAAAAATGCAAGCACGGTGAAGGTTCATCTCGGCAAGCTAAGGAAAAGAAGGTTACTAGCGGGTCGAGGAAGGTTACTGTCGGAACCACGGCCTCATTTGGATCTGGTTCCTAAGGATGCCATCCAATGGTATCATACCTTTGTGCCATATGGGTGGTACATCTCAAAAATGGGAATTAATGTGAAAATTCTGGAAAAGAACTTCCCGTATGTGCTTGCCCGGTATATAGATATGAAGTGGATAAGTTCCTTGAGTGCCTGGGGCTTGAAACTTTGAGCTTGGTGAGGGAACTCTATGAAAATTGGAATGGGGATTGGTTCATGTCATGGGTTCGAGGAAAGGAAGTACCATTGGACATGGCATCCTTATGCAAAGTCTTGGGAGTTGATTGCCCAAACACGCGGAAGCTGCAAAAGTTTGTCAAATGCCCAATCTACCAGGCTGTACGTCGCATTCTATGTGGCGTCGATTCTAATGGAAAATGGACAAGGACTAAGGGGGGTGCCCATCTTGAGATGCTCCGATTCGACTTCAACTAAATTGCCAAGGAGTGGCAAAACTTCGGGCAAGCCAGACTGATGCCAGTTGAGCAAAATAGTGAATGCACTCGAGCCCAAGTGTGTCTGATATTTCTGATGACTGGGCGATCCATCAATGTAGGTGATATCATGCTAGGGAGATGGTCGGCACCCGCTTTGGGCAAAAAATGAAAAGATACTTCGTTGGAAACCTCTTGACGCAATACATGCTCTCCCGTAAGGTTCCTGAGTACCCTAGCTATGATGAGGTGGTGGAGGCACAAAAAGAAGTGTTGGACATTATGTCCAAGCTAAGCCAGGCTGCGAGGAATAAGAGGGATAAAAACATCAACAGGTATCTCTATAGCTCCTTGAATGTGATAATGAGCAGGCTAGGTGTGACGGGGTAGAGCGTATGCATCTACGCAATGATCTCTCCAGTTCTTCAACGGAGATGTTGGGGATTTTAACTAGCAATCCCATCCACCCATCAGAGGATGAGAACACCATCAAAGGTTTAGATGATGAGGATGATATTGGTGACAATGTCACGGGGCTAATGGCTTTGGTGCCCTTGGGAGCGGATGATGATGAACCTGGAGCTGCGGCTAGTGGGCATTCTGAGGATGAAGGATCCAACTAGCAGGGAGTTCTTCTTTCCACCTTACTATGTTTTGAATTTTTATATGCATCGGGGACTATGCAATATCTAAGTGTGGGGTAGGGAAACTCAATAGTCTAATTAGTTAGTCGTAGTAGTGGAAAAAACGAAAATAGAAAAACAAATCAGAAAAATCTCGGACTTTTCTCGATGATGGATCTTTTGGATTGGTTTCTTGAGGGATTAAAGTCCGATTAAAAGAACACCAAAATATTTTCTTCTATTTTATTAGGATAGTTAGGTAGTATCCCTTGATTTTTCTTTGGACATGGGTTCTTTTCTAAGGGTGTAGCTTGAATCGGGTGTTTTGTTTTTATTTTTTAGGAGTAGGATAGGAACTGAGTTGCTCTAAGATACCTGTTGACATGTTTGGTGCTGGAACATTAGGCAACGGCATGCGCTCTATCTTCCTGCATATTTGATTTGAATTGTAATGCCTAAGTATAATAAGTAGCCCACTTTGTGATTCCTTTTTCTCAGTTGTTTGACTTGGATGTCACCAAGTGCATTATGGCTTAAAATTTCTCAACTATATGTTCTTGCTTGACTTGAGAGTTGAATAGAATCGTCTTGATTGAGTCATGTGCAATATGTGTGTAAGGGTTCATGATATTCTATGCTATCCTGTGTAGTCTAGAACTTGCCACGATGTTAATCGAAGCAAAATCATTAAGTTTTGCTAGTCTAGGAGATGAATGACGCGTTTCTTGATTGATCGTAGAGGTGCTTGTCACTTACAAATAAAAAAAATTTGCTACTAGCCCCTTTGAGCCTATTGACATTTTCTTTAGCACCCATACTACAAGTCGTATCCCTATTTTGTTCCTAATTTGAGCTTGTTGAACCTTTACCTTCGAAGGCTCTTAGGAACTAAAAGAAGTAAGGAGAGAGATTTGGGATCTAGATTTCAAGTGGAATCATGGAAGTTCCCATATGTTGCACTAACATCATGAAAAATACCACTAGCCGATGAACCTTAATGTATAGAGTGAGTGTACCAAAAAAAAAGAGAGAAAAGAAAATTTCAAGAAAAATAAATAGACAAATAATGTTAATAGTCGAAAAGAATAAAAACAGACACCTCCTAATCATACATATTCGTGCTAGTGGGGATGTAGAGTGCTTAATTGATGAAAGGGCAATGTTTTGTATGGTTTGTGCTGATTGAATTGGTTGAGAAGAAAAAGTGCTTGATTCTTGAGTATAGTGTACTAAATTGCTTAGGAGGATTATTCACTATTCCTAAATGTATCCTACTTGTTCCTTACCATAAATTACAACCTTAAACTCCTAATTGATCCTAGATTTGGCCAGCTTAGATTAGTAGAGATGTACATTACGGGTAAGCTTATGGTACGACCACAGGATGCACATGAAATTCTTTGTGAGAGCGAGCGAATTTTGTTCCATTGTGTGATGTCCTTAATTTATGTTTAATGTCATATTTGAACGTGTGGACTATTTGTATATTCACTCTTTTGTTTGTGGTGAGGGCACTTGATCTCATGACGGATTGGTAATGTAGTAAACTTCTCTTGTTGGTGAGTGCGCGAGTTGAGGGTGCTTAGAGGTAACAAGTAGGCTCTTTAGGTAGGGTGGTTGTGGATAGGTTGAATTGTTTGAATTTCATTGTGTATACTTGGGCATGCGTAAAACGAGAAGAATGTGAAATTTGTGTGTTCATGCTTGATTGTCGGTCAAAGGTAGAGTGTATGGTTGAAAAACAAAATTGAATTACTCTTTCTAGTGAGATGTACATTGTTGGGGTATAGTTATAGTTCCATTGCTCGAGGGAAAGCAAGAGTTTAACTGTAGGGTGTTGATATTCGACTTAAAGTATGTATATTTATATGCATATTGCCTCTCATTTTACTCATGTTTCGTAGATTTCGGATGTGTAATATAATGATTTGTGCTAATTAGTAGTATTTTTATGTGGTAGGAATCATCCGGAGGTAATTGGGAGAAGGTGCATGAATTGAAGTGAAAAAGGGGAAGAAAAGGAGAAAATCACAAATTAGCGCCACAGGCATCGTGGGGCGCTACTTGTGGCGCACAAGTTAGAAGCTCAAAATTGGTGACGTGAAGTTGTCCTATTTCGCCCAGTGACTTGGTTATTTCGATACCAAGATGCCCCCAACTCATATAAAAGCAAACCTAATCCTATTTTGGCAACGGAGCGCGATTTTGAGAGAGAAACACAAGTAGGAAACACTCAGGAACACGGAATTCATCAATTCTTCCATTCTTATTCTAGTATTCATAGTTTTTATGTTTGAAAATAATATTTTTGATGATTGCTATGCGTATGAGTGGCTAAGAACCTCATTATTCTGGGGTTACGGGTCGTTCTTGACTATTGTAAATTGACGGTTGATTGTTTTGCTTTATTTTATCATATAAATTTGTTTATTCAATATTGCACTTAATTATTCAATTGCATAGCTAAAAATAGATTATTATCTACGAATTTATAGTTGAACTCAAAAGTGGCAACTATAGATTGCATATAAGGTTGAAAAGAGTAACTTCTTGAACCCGGGCGTCGGAGAATAAATTCGTGATTAGGATAGACATATTCTAGTTGCCTTGGTTATTTTTGCAGGAAATATACATGTGCTCTTGTCAAGTTTGATTCTATAGACATATAGTCTTAGGTTGGCCGAAGGGGAGCCTTGGTGTAACTGGTAAAGTTGCTGCAATATGACCAGGAGGTCACGGGTTCAAGCCGTGAAAACAGCCTCTTCTATAAATATAGGGTAGGGCTGTGTACAATAGACCCGTAGTCCGGCCCTTCCCCAAACCCTGCTCATAGCGGGAGCTTAGTGCACCGGGCTACTCTTTTATAATCTTAGGTTGGTTCGAATAGGCGAGTGAAGCATTGAAAGAACTTCGCGAGCATAATACACCCTGCTAATCAACAAATTAGATAAGTCAAGTGATTACATCAACCCGAAAAATGCAATAGGAGAGACGTTAATCTCATAACCCTTGAATATTCCCATCTCATTGAATTCTTTCTAAGTGTTTGTTTGCTCTACTTGCGATCTTATTTTCTTGCTTGCTTATTAGTTCATAGTAATATTCGTTACAAAAATCACAAGCAACTTCTTCATATTCACTTGAGCATTAAATTTATAACTAGCATGGATTGGACAATAGTTCATCATAAACCCTCGTGGGAACGATACTTTCTTATCACTTTATTACTTGTCGACCGTGTATACTTGCGTGTGCATTTGGACCCAACAACTGAAAAGTATGATTATGACTATAGCTCAACATAGAAAAACTATCCATATCATGTCTCAAACGGATAAGTGGATAACCTAGACATGATTTCTAGCATGGATAATAGCTCACGCATTCATATAAGTGGAGGAAATACGGTATCAAAGAAGCATGATAGTAAAACAAGGCATATAATCTAATATCTACCGAGATCATGAATAACCACGGTGTACGTATATACGCTCGTCACCTTGCATTTATGTCACCCCACAACATATAGCAAACATCATAGACAACGGAAAAATGCACTTAAGTCAAGCCTAGGCAAGATACTTACCTCAAATGCGCGAAAATCAACACTCCAAAAATCACTTACCTCCCAAATCGGCCTCCGAACTAGTCAAGTCTGGCCAAAAAAAACTCAATAACGTCATAAAAAGCTATAGGAATCAATTACAAACTATAAAGCTTCGATCTTTATTTAATTCCTAAAATGTCAACAAAAGTCAACCAAGCTCACATGGTCAAAACCCGAGTCAAGAGGTAGATCCTGACTACCCATAACCCCACTAGTCCAAATATATGATTAAATTCCAAAATCGAGTCCAATCGACTCCCAGAAACTCAATTTTTACTCTCTTAAGTTGTAGGGAAAATCCCTAAATTTTCCTCAAAATTCCATATTTTATGTATTAATAATCCATGTAGATTCAAGAAATAATACCATAAATGAATACAAATCAGTTACCCCCAAAGTCCTACATGAAAGTCTCCTTCCAAAATCGCCCCTCTCCAAGTCTATGGTTCAAGATATGAGAGAAAGGGGTAAATCCTGAAATATAACACGTAAGTGTCTACCAAGCGATATCTTTCACGAAGGCGGCCAAAGCCTAGCGTTCGTGAAGCACAAATCTGCTACTGCCTCCAAAGCCTTCTTCACGAATGCGGAACCCACATCATGGATGTGAAGCGCAGGCACCAAGAACTACGCGAACGCCACACCCATCATGCAATCGTGAAGGCTAATCTTCGAGCCTGCCTCCAACGCTCCGCGAACGTGAAATCCACTTACCATATGCAACGTGAACACGATCGTCTACCCGCGAACACAAACGACAAATAATAGCTGCCACATAATAACCCTTGGTGATCGCGTGACATGCTCCACGATCCAAAGGTCACCAGGTACCAACAGAAAATTTGCAACCTCAAACAATCTCCGGGTGGTCCGAAACTTACCCGAGCCACCCGGGACCCCGTCCAATAACACCATCAAGTCCTCATATCCTACCTGAACCTATCCAAAGCATTCAAACACATACAAGGCCATCATATCTACGAATCAAATATCAAACCGCAAATTAAACTTTTCCTAGGTTCAAGATCTTCATAACTTCTGATTCAAGCGTAGCCAATCCGAATTCCATCCAAACATTGCACTCAAGTCCCAAATAACAAAATGAACATATTCCAAGCTTCCGAACAATAATCCAAACCCGATATCATCCAATTCAACTCTAGATTAAACCTATGGACTTTTCAAGCCTTCAAACTTCAAACTTTCGACAATTAGAGCCAAAACATCCTAGGAACCTCCAAATCAAAATCCACGAATATGCCTAAGTGCAAAATACCATAAAACCTATTGGAATCATCAAACACCAATCCGAGATCATTTCTCAGTCAACTGTTACAACTTAGGCTTCCAAGAATGGAACTATGTATTCCAACTCACTCCAAGACCTTCCCGAAACTAAATCAACCATCCCCTACAAGTCACAAAACAACAAACAAGCATACTAGGAGCATTGAATAGGGAAATGGGGCTCTAAATACAAAAAATGACAGGTCGGGTTGCTATATATGTATTGGTCACTATGGACTTTTGGAAGTTTAATTACCTATTTTGGATGATACGAACTTATGTTGAGGTCGAATGGGAGTGTGTAATCTACATCAGATCAGGTTTGCTTACTCTTGTGCAACATTTACTGTGTGTGTGTCATCGGGCGAAATGGATGTTATGCATGCCCTGAGTATTTTCATGTGCTATTCTCTTATGCTATGATGGATTGTGAGACTATTTAACTATTCACACATATGATGCAGTTTGGTTTAGTCCTTGTGGTGATATTTGAGCGAGATGGCTCTTGAGATGTTGAATTGCTTATTGCACCTTAGTCGTGCTTTTTCTGTCTATAGTATAATGTGCTATCTGTCTTCCCATAGTTATGGTCATGTACTTCGCGTGCTTTCTGTCGATACACATATGTTTGTTGAGTATGTGCATTTGGGCTTGATCGGTGTTCCATGTGAATTGATATATTAGATTGGATTACACGCTGCAGCAGAACTATATGTTGGTATATGATTCTTTGTGCATATTTTGTGTGTTTTGATTCTCCCTTGTGGGATAGAATCATAGTATTGTGCGTTTATGGTTGTATTTATTGTTGATATCCAATTTTGCCCTCAAATTTTATAAAGTATTTAATAACCTTTAAATATCATTTTTGCATCATTACCCAATTTACAAGGGTCATATAAGTATGTCCTATAATTTTCTATTATTCTTTGAAGCTTTAAAATTGATTTTCTTGCATTTAAATTGTTCAAATATTTATTACTTATCCCTTCAAATTATTTTGGGATGATTTAATCATCCAAATTTATTATTTATACCCACACGTGTGTTTTATAATATTTTACTTCATTTCATATTATTACATTTGTATTTTTGAGCTATTTACACAAGTTTTGCAATAATAGTCTATATTATATACATAATTATATTTATTACATTATTTATGCTAAAATAGAATTTTTATATTTTATAATATTAAGCTATTATTTTCAAGTATTTTACTGCCAGCCTATTTTGAGATTAACTGGTGGCAAGGAGATGGTAATGTCAAAGACAAGGTGACGTAGCAACTGGACAAGGGATACAAGGAACTACAAGAAAAGGAGAATTTGAAGAAAACTGATGAATCCACATCTAATCCTAAGAAAACTGGGATTAGTGTAGGGAATCCGTTAAGGAGTTGGAGAAGTCAAAAGATTCCAGTATAATGCCTAAGGAAAGTAGGGTTCCTAATGTTGATAATAGCTTGCTAAAGAAGGTAGATGAGGAGGCCAGACGTGTTAAAAAGGAAGTTGCAATGAACGTGGAAAATACGGAAAAAGAGAAGGCTTATAAAGAAAAAAGGTCGAATCCTAGTTCAATGGGAATATTGAAGTCAAGAAAGCATGGGGCTGGTGCCAATTCACTAAATCCCACTGATACAAGGATTGAGGAGGAGGTTAGAAAAGAATCTACCATTGAATAGGTACACAGAAGATTTGGTACCAATAAGGATGAATTAAGGGAACTCAATGTTACAAACAATCATTCGTGCCATGAGGTCCCTTCTGAAACGTATGAGAACGCTGGGCAAAAGTAGGAGAATATTGAAGTTAATTCTGGGAAATCACTATGGAGTTATGAAGTTGATAATATGGAAGCTCAAACACACACAACAATGGATACAGGAAGCAAAGGAAAAGAAGGCGACGGGCAAGGGCAATTGGTCGATGATAACCCTAGGAATCAAAAACCTAGGGTTGATGATAAATTGAAATCCAGTTTACAACAATCAATTATACCAGATGGGGGTGATAGAGGAGCAACAAAAGAAGTCAACAATCAAAGAGGATCATCTACTGCAGCATCAGCTAAGAAGCAATCCAATGAAACAGTAAACTCTAGAAATGTTAAGGTGGTTTTGATCAATGTTGATGATGTTCCGGTGGAGATTTTAGGGAATAATCAAGCTAGGGATTTTAATGTGGATGGTTTGGAGAAAATAGTTGGGTCAGAACTTCACACAGATGGTGGTAGGGCTGGTGCTTCCAATGAAACAATAATTCTTGGGAATCCTGCCTCAGAGAACCCTAGCTTGGGCTCTGTCTATAAGCTTCAGTTCAGAGCTATACAGGAGTCTTTAGCTCTTAAAGGAAATGGTTCTGAGGTCTTGAAGGATTCATCTATGGAACATGAGCAGCTGGAGCAGGCTATTGTACCCAAGGAATCAAGTGCAATTGAAATTGTGCCCTTAGCATCTACTTCGGGTACTGGTTATATGCAAATTCAGATCAATGTACCATTGAATTCCCCGAATCAGGTGCTCCACGATATCATTAAACATAAGGTACTGCCTGGGGATACTCATAATGCATTAGTGGATCAACAACAGGTAGAAGATGAAGGTGATGATGAGTCTGCTGTTGAAAATTTTAAAGCTGTAAAGCAAGGGAAGGAGATTGTCACCTAAGATTTCAACTAGAAGTGGAAAGAAAGGAAAGAAGCAAACACAAGCTAAGGAGCCACTGCCACCTACAAGAATATTGCCCAAGAGGGCAGCCTCAACAACAAGATGATGATTAAAACATTAACATGGAACATAAGGTCTGTAAAGACACAGTAGGCCCTTCAGAGAGTTATCAACATGCAAAGGGAACATGGTTTTTTCATTGTAGCGCTTATGGAGCCATTTCTAAAGTAGAGGTTTATTCAGAATTACAGAAGGAGGCTAGGTATTGAAGCTGCAATATCAAATGTTAATGGGAAGATATGGTTATTCTTTGATGCTGTAGTGGAATGGGATTTATTGATTGATACTGAGCAGCACTTAACCATCAAGATGTACCATCAAGATATTGGTAAGTACATTATGATGACCTTTGTATATGCAAAGTGCTCATCACCGGAAAGATTAGAATTGTGGGACAATCTGTACTATCTTGCTAGGGATATGGAGTTACCTTGGGTGGTTGGAGGGGATTAGGAGAAAATAGGAGGACTGCCAGTGTACCCCCCAGAGTATGAAGTTTTGCCTTTTTTGTTAACTCATGTGAATTCTTTGATCTTGGATACAAAGGTAGCCCATTTACTTGGTGGAATGGGAGGCCTAATGCAAAGTGTATATTCAAACTTTTACATAGAATTTTTGAAATTTGACTTTCCAAACCCTATTTCCCAATATAGAAGTGAAGCATCTCCTAAGAACAGGCTCAGATCATGCTCCACTTTTGATGAGTTGTGCTGATCAGGCTTTACAATTTGTTAAACCATTCAAGTTCTTGAACTTTTGGACCAAACATGAATCTTTTATGGAGGTGATTAGACAGAATTGGATGGTTGACTTCACTGGAGATCCTTTCTTGATGTTCAAGCAGAAGCTAAAGAGGGTTAAGATTGCTCTCTCTAAATGGAGCAAGCTCACTTATGGTGATACTTTCAAGAAACTAGCTATTAGATAAGATGTGGTTAGAGTGAAGGAAATGTTGTTTGAAGAAGAGCCAATAGTGGAGAATAGAATAATACTTCAACAAGCTCAAGCTGAATTGAAGAAGTACTTGAGCATTGAGGAACAATATTGGAAACAAAAAGCAAGAATGACATGGTTTGTAGAAGGGGACAGAAATACCAAATGTTTCCACAACCATGTCAATTGTAAAAGGCAGAAACTCCAGTTGAAGAGAATTCAGAATAATGATGGTTCATGGATTGATTCACAAGATTTGATATTTGATGCTGCAGTTGTCATTTTTCCAGAAGCTGTTAACACAAGAAGATGATCCTACAAGCTATGAACTCCTAAATAATGTGCCTACAATGGTATCTAGGGAGCAGAATTTAGAACTTTGTAGAAGTTCTACAAGAGAGGAGGTGAAGGAAGAAGTGTTTACTTTGAGTAGTAAGAGTGCAAGTGGTCCGGATGGCTTCATTGGTATTTTCTTTCAAGTATGCTGGGATATAATAGGGGAATACATACACAATATGTTGAAACTGTTCTATGGAGGATGCTCTTTGCCTAAGTCTACAACTCACACAAACCTTGTCTTGTTGCAAAGAAAAAACCAGTGGTCCAAACATTCTCTGATCTCAGACCTATAAGTTTGAGCAATTTCATAAACAAAGTGATCTCGAGAGTGGTTCATGATAGGCTGGAGAAGATACTACCTGCTTTGATCTCTTCTAATCAATCAAGCATTGTCAAGGGGAGAAGTATATTTGAAAACATTTTGTTAACTCAGGAGATTGTTACTAAGATAAGATTAAGGGGAAAACCTGCCAATATAGTCATCAAACTTGACATGGAAAAGGCATATGATAGGGTGTCGTGGAAATACTTAATGCATGTGTTGAGGAAAATAGGGTTTGCGGAATGCTTCATCAACATGGTGTGGAATCTACTTGCAACAACTGGTAGTCAGTTCTGATTAATGGTCAAGCTTCAAGCTTTTTTCACTGAACAATAGGTTTCAAGCAAGGGGATCCTCTGTCTCCAACATTGTTTATACTTTCAGTAAAAGTATTGTCTAGATCTTTGAATAAGCTATTTGAAGACAAGAGGTTTAAAGGCTTTTGCATGCCTAAGTGGACAGATCCATTGAATCATTTAGCCTTTGCTGATGACAACATAATCTTTGCTTTTGCTGATTCATACTCTTTAGAAAAGATTATAGAAGTTTTGTCCATGTATGAGCACACGTCTGGCCAAATGATCAACAAGGCAAAGATTTCCTTTTATATGCATTGTAATGTGGTTGGAACATTGATTAATTCCGTGGGGGCTATTACTGGATTCCCAAGGGGTGAGTTTCCATTCACCTATCTTGGATTTCCAATATTTTGCACAAGGAGAAGGAAGGATTTCTACAATGATCTAATAAAAAAGGTGAAGTCAAAGTTACATTCTTGGAAGGGGAAGCTACTGTCCTATGGGGGAAAATCTACTTTGATATCTAGTGTCCTACAAAGCATGCCTACACGCATCCTATTTGTAGTTGATCCACCTGATAATGTACTTGAACATCTACATAAAACCTTTGGCATGTTTTTCTGGAGTAACAAGGAGGAAGGCAGAAGTAGACATTGGACAAAATGAAAAAATCTTTGCCTACCTAAGGAGGAAGGAGAGTAGGTTTTAGATCACTGTTTGATGTTTCTAAAGCATTATTTGCCAAGCTATGGCCAAATTTTAGGACTTCAAAGTCCTTATAGTATAATTTTATGTGGAATAAATACTGTAAGAAGGAGATGCCAACAGTAGTTCAATTTAGAAGGGGATCTCATGTATGGAGGAAACTGTTGGAGGGTAGGGAAGAGGTTGAGCATGAAATACTATGGAAAATGAATAGGGGATCAACTAATGTTTGGCATGAAAATTGGACTGGATTAGGAGCTTTATATCATATTGTTCCTCCAGACTTTCCAATCAGCGGTGCAGTCGAAGGTCCCGTGCCTTCCTCTCAAGTTGTCCACTTGGGAGTACTAGTCTAGACCCTTCACCTTGGCAGTTTCTTTCTCCGAAGCCAGCATATCCATTTTGATTTTCCACCCATCAGCCATGGCTTGGGCCTCGTTCATCTCGGCTCGTAGTTGGTCGATCAAGTCGATCTTCTGTTGGACGTGCGAGGTTGTGTTGTTAGTCACCACGACTAGCTCCTCGTTTTTAGCTTCAAAGAACTTTACCTTTTCAACCAGGTCGGCATTTTCCCGCCTCAGGGTCGAAGCTTCCTTATGAGCCCTGTCCAGCTCCGCCTGAAGGTCCTTGATGGCCCCGTCCTGTTTCTCACAATCTTGAACATATCCTTTTTCTGGGCCTGCTCCTTAAGCTCGAACTCGAGCTTACTGATTTGAAAGAGGTATCGGAGGAAGCACTCATGGTGAAGCACCGAGGCATGCAAAATAACGAAAATAGTAAGAGACATCAAAACCTAAGTGGAATTCAAGAGGGAGTATTGATGCCTTACCCGGTTCAATGCCTGATGCACCTCGTTGAAGAGACACAACGGGCCCACCTCATTCATGCATCAGAGGTAGCTGGCTATGCCCACGGGAGCATATAGAACTCGAGCATCCTCCGGTACTGTAAGTATAAATGTTCTCTTGCGACCGGAGTCCACACTCGGAGAAGGAAACTGCTTCACCAGTTTTGGGCTCGAACTCGGCCTGCTAGCTTCCGAAGGCACGTCCTTCTTCAAGACCTCTAGGTCGCCCAGCCCTGAAAAATCTTCCAAAGTGGAAATGCCCACGCCATCGAAGAAGGAGTGCAGAGGGTTGTCCGTGCCATGAACTCCTTCGCTTGACTTCTCCTTTCATGCTTGGGCCTCCTCAAGCATGGACTCTGTGTAGGAAGGCGTCTCCATGATATCTATTACACCGGTCTCCTCCTTCTGAGCAGAAGCGCCTTCTCGGGAGGTCTCAGCCCCCGTCTCCATTTTGGCCTCTCGAGTCGGAGGGAGATCGGCCTCACGGCTCTCTCCCTCGGCTGTCGCCTGCTCCCCAGCAAGGGTCGATCCGTGAGCAACAAAAATGTCATCTTCTTCAGACATCCTTGAGCCGGCGAAGTGAGTCAGAATCCAACACCCAGGAGTTGGTGCTCTTCTTGGTCTTACGAGCCCGGGAAGCCACCCTCTTTTTTGGCGTCACCTCGGGACCCGAGGAGCCCGAAGACATTCTTTTCCTCTTCTTCTTCTCCCCCGCGGCAGCCCCGGGCTATCCGTAACAGAGGGATCAATGAATAGGGACGCATCCTCGTCCACTTTCAGCAGCCTAGGTTCGGTGGTATTAGGCAAACCTACGAAGGAAAGAAAAAGGGTCAGTGTTATGTAAGTTCGGGGCGTAATAGTAACTATTCTGAAAGGGCCTCCCATAGACTCTTTGAAATCTTGCGCCACGAGCGCTCAAAGTATGATATCTGCTTGAAAATACCTTCGATCCACTCCTTGAGTCAGGGTACCACATTGGGAACCCGAGCAACGGCTGCATGATCACAAATACTGATGGTGAGAAAGGGAACAAAGAAGACTCGACACTTAAGGAAAGACTACACTTACGAGATGCATTCCACTTCTCAGGAAATGGTAGGAACTCGGGAGGGATCAAATCTTCAATCTTCACCCGAACGAAGCACCCCTGCCAGCCTCGGTCGCAATCCTCATCGATACTCGAAAAGGGGGCCTTGCTGGCCCAGCGAGTGAGCTTGATTAGTCCCCCTCAAAAAATTCGAGGACTGTATAGACAGAGTAGGTGGTCGAGGGTGAACCAAGAAGACTCGGTGTTGTTCACAAAATAACATAGGAGGATCACGATCCTCCAAAGAGACGGGTGGATTTTCCCAAGGCACGCCTCGTATCTCTTGCAAAAGGCCAAAACTACTAGGTCTACCGAGCCTAGTGTGAAAGGATAATTGTAAACACTTAAATACCCCTCCACATGAGTGGTAATATCGTCCTCAGGCTTGGGGACTACCACGTCCTTACCCCTCCCCCCCCCCCCCCC